>JAJMKO010000117.1:0-26157 GCA_030569275.1 [Candida] sanyiensis | reverse complement strand
CCCCCCCCCCCCCCCCCCCCCCCCCCCCCCCCCCCCCCCCCCCTCTCATCATCTCAACCTCCGTTCTGTATTCTCATCGCCGAGACAAAAGATGGGCAGTTTGAGGAGCTTGACACTGACCAAAAGCAAACGTACTGGGGATCCAGCCCCAGAGCACTATTACCAACACATTGGCTCGTTCCAACAGTACCAGACCGAATGCGGCAGTAAACAGCCAAGCAGTGGGAATAGGAAGAACCTGTTTGGACTGAGGAGGAGAGACATCAATACCGGGGACAGTGCGATCTCCTCCAGACCAAACAAACAGATTGAGCCCAAAACCAAAAGCAGGTCACACCACCGAATTCAGTCGGATCAACAGCAGCCCATGGGAGTCCTACTCCTGCACTTCCTCCATGGCATCATTACCGATTGGAGGAAGCTCTCCTCCACTGTGTTACTCCTGTCAGCTGTGCTTGTCTCGCTGTTGATGGTCCTGAGCAAACTGCATATGATGCTGCTGACTGCGCTTGAAATATCGAGGGCGTGGATGCGGATCACGATGCTGAAATCGTCCCTGGCTGCCGTTCTGAGAACGTTCCTGTTCCCCAGTTGTATCACCACTCTGTTTTCAATTCTGGGATAAATGCGTGTGGCACGATGACGTTTTGCCACTGTTCAATGAATTATATATTAAACCATTGTATTCTAAACCCGCCGCATTCAAGTAGTTAGTTCCCCCTCCTTTCGCAAACTCTCGTCCTCGGTGCCGGATTGCTCCGTTTCGGGAGTTTTAGCACTAACACAAGGCATCACTGATAACCACGGCAACAATGCCACTCGCGGGATCAGGTGGAAAGAAAAAAAAAAAAAAAAAAAAAAAAAAATTGGGAGCGGCTCCAAATTAAAATTTGAAAGGCTACACTAAAACCCTCTCTCTCTCTCTATTCCCCCAAACGAGACCATCAGGCCAAATGGGCACTATAAAGCATGGCTACGACAATAGTCCGTTCCCTCCGGAGATCGTGTTCAAGATCCTCCAGTTTCAGTTCCACCAGCTGATGCAGAACAATGCCTCGTCGCTCTCGGGCAACGTGCAGGTGTTCCTGCGGTCAAACCTGACGGTGACGACGCTGTTCTACCGCCTGGTCCAGAAGATCATCTACAAGTACTGCATCTTCAAGACCCCGCAGACCTTTGACGTTTTCCTCAACTCGATCACCAATAGGCCGAGGCTCGGAGAATACGTGCGCGTGCTCGACTTCCAGGAGTTCACCTCCATCGGCCTCGGACGCACAGGCAAGATGAACAAGGAGATCCAAATGGTGACCTCGACAACGATTCTCAACTGCTTGAAGCGCACGCCCAATTTGCAGGAGTTCCTCGCCAGCGAGAACATCAAGGACGACCTCGACGCAGACCTGCTCAACCATCTCTTCAACAATATGAAGTACCTCCAGGCAGTCGACTTTTGCGGGTGCTCAGGCGAGACGTTTGTCACCAACTTCTGCCATGTCATCATCAAGAAGCCCGGCATCCAGAACATCACTGACCTCTCGCTCCACGATTGCACCGACCTGCCCGATTGGGTCATTGAGAAACTGGTGGTCAACATGCCCAATCTCGCCAAGCTCGACCTCACGCACACTCAAGTGACCTCAAAGACGTTGGGCGTCATCCCACACACTGCGCAACTGACGCACCTCTCATTAGCATACTGCATTCAGCTCACCACCCGCGAGCTCATCAACTTCTTCATCAACCACCCGGCCATCACCGCCAACAGGCTCGTCTGGCTCAATCTGCAGTGTGATTCGTCGACAAGCTCCCCGTTGAACAACAACCAGCTCACATTCTTGCTCAAGATGTTTGACTGTGACTTCCGCTACCTCAATCTCGGTGGCCTCAAGGTGACGTTTGACAACCTGATGCTCATCAAGAAGAAATTCATCAACCTCAAGAGCCTGTCCATTGCGCACAACAACATTGACATCCACGCACTCAGCGAGTTCCTCAGACCACCACGCAAGAGGAACCATCCGACGACGGACTCCTCAGCGAGTCTCGCCAGCCTCGCATTTCACCACCACCACCACCACCAGTTGCTGCCCCTTGTTGACGCACCTCTGGACGAGGACGAGGACGAGGAGGAAGCAGAGGAGACATATTATCAACAGCTCGAGTTCCTCGACGTTTCGAGAAACTCCCAAATCACACGCTGGACGGTCGACAACCAAAACTTCATCAATTGCTGCCCGTCGCTGATGGCGTTCGAATTCTCCATCAAGATCATCAACGAGCTGGATCACGTTGGAGGCGGGTACATGAACCACCGCGTCAACGGCGAGAAGATTGTGTGGAAAGCGTATGACTCCCTCGGCAGAAGGGGCTGGATCTTCAAAGTCGACGGCGTCAAGAACCAGGATAACTCGAAAAGGCTCGGCCTCGTCATGTACGATGTCGAGACGGGAGAGAAGATCCTGCCTATCTTGAAGCTCCCATACTTCTTGCGTCTTGCCAACAAAAAGGTCAGTCTGAGCAAAGGTGTCCTGTTTGACGCCGATGAGTGCTTTGGCGACTTTGAGAGAGGCATCTACAAATACTATGGCATGAAGATGTGAAACCATCTACGAATTACGAAGTCTGTTTTTTTTTTTGTTTTGTTTTTGTTTTGTTTTAATGTTACTGTTTGCTTGCATCTACTGCTTTTCTGACACGAATAATGCTGTTTATATGGCTCTAATGAACAAGGGTGTGGTTTGGCTCAAGATGAGCGATTGAAAAAAAAAAAAAAATAGAATTAACTGGCTGGATAGGAACAACCCATACAAGATCTTAGTACATGAATCACCATACAAACAAACAAACAAACTATAGATGATCTATATGGTCCACTTGGAGGGTAACAGCTACTAAGTGCTAGAATTATATAGTCTCTGGTACTTTCAGCTCTGGTTTTTGTCACGTGACATGCTTCCGTTTGTTTATCCCATTCTTTTTTTTTTTTTTTTTTTTTTTTTATGCCAAAGGAGGTGCCTGTAAAGAACAACAAAGTTCAACAACGGCAATTGGCAATGACAGAGGCTGAACTGGCCCTGGCCACTGCGAACAGAGCAGAGATCAACAATATCGTGTTGAACTATTTGATTTTCGAAGGGTATGAGGCCACTGCGCTGAAATTTGCACAGGAGATGGGGCTGGAGCAGGAGGCGTCACGGGACTTGATCCTGGGCGGCATGAAGGCGATTTCGTTCCGTCGACACGTCAAGCTGTTGATGTTGAAAGGTGATATCCAGCTCGTCATTGACAAGCTGAAGCTGGAGTATCCGGATCTGCTCGAGAAGAATGAGTTTCTGCACTTCAAATTGCTGCTGTTGAGCCTCATCGAGATGATCAAGGCGCACAACGACAAGGGCATGGAGGATGCCGGCGCAAAAGAGGAGTTCGTCAAGGGTATCATTATGTTTGCGAGAAAAAAGCTCACTGGCAAGGCGATGAAGAACCCGAAGTTTATGGAGGAGTTGGAGCTGGCGATGACGTTGCTGCTGTACAGCAACACTGACAATGCCTGTGAGGGCGAGAGGCTACCAGACAAGTTGAAAGAGCTGTTGGAGTCCAGGTGGAGACACGACATTGCCGATCTCATCAACAAGTCGATCCTTTTGGAGACTGTGCCACATTTGCTGGAGTTTAGACACAACGAGGACAAGGGCCACGACGACCAGTACAGCTCTGTCGAGAGCTTCTACTTTGACAACAACCTGTTCGACTCGGACATGAAGAAGCTGGTGAAGGTCTGGCTGTGGGGCGAGGCCAACGGGGATAACCCGGGTCATTTTGAGTTGTGATGGCAGCTGTGGTGGGGGTTTACGAATGTTACGACTGGTATGAGATCAAAAAAAAATATTGAATGTAGGATGACTGCATTACTACTGGACTGTGAAATGGGCTGTGATCCTGTCACCTGTTTCGACTCCGAGCAGACAAAGAGGCTTTGCGTCCTCGGTCAGCTCTTGTCCACGCTGGTCAAATATCACCACGTCTTTGATGGCAAACGTTCTGGTCAGTTGCAATGCCGCAAAGATATCCGAGTCTTTGAAAAGGTGGTAGAGCTTGCGTCTGAGGAAAGCCAGCGTCGTTCCCAAGTCAGGGTCCTCCTCGTGGTACTCCTCGGGGCTGAACTCGATATGGTATTGCAGTGCGGCCGAGTCGTGGAGGAGTCCCTCCTTGTCCTTGACATGGCCGTCGACGTAGACATGGGCACAGTGCACGGGCTTATCGACAAAGTACTCCTTCGCCACAACGTCCCACCACCCGAGCGCAACGCCTATTTGGAACGCAACTTTGTAGAGGAGGATCAGGATGAGCACCATGAATCCAATGACCGTCATCTTTTGAGAGACAGGGTCGGTGAAGTGGCTTCGCAGAAACTCATACTTGGACAAATGGTGGACCACAATGGCCTCTATCTGATTCAAATGCTGGAGCATTATGGAGAGGGGCGGGGAGTGGTTCTCCGGGGTGCTTCCAAGAAGAGTAACCTCGTTTAACGGATTTAAGAGTGTTGCACTGGGCCTGGGCTTCTTCGTGATGATCGTGATCACGTGACAGTTCTTTTTTTTGTTGATTTTCCCTCCCACCACTACCCTCGGGTAACCCGGACAACGCCCAGAGATTCAAGCTCGACCCCTCCATCCTCGGTTCAGCCAGCGATGCTTCTGGTACGGGATAGTTGCTGCACTGACACCTTTGGGGAGGTCTACAGATTACAGGATAAGAAAGGGCTCAGTAGAGACAAGGGAGACTGTTTCAATTGCCTGACACACTGATTGAATTGGAGCTGGTGGTGTGTTGTTCAAGACCAACTGCTCGTTTCTGGAGAGGAATGTATCGTATTTCACCCGCCTGCCAACTTTCTGAGTATCTGAATATCCGTTCTGTGCCTCAAACCCCGGGATACAGCCCGTTACTTCGTGCCTTTGGGAGCCATACATGACAAGGGGTAGGCCTGAGACCCCACCGGAATGAGGTTTCCTTTTTCTGAAGCCATTACCAATGATATAAAGAGTTGGGTAGACGCCGATTAGTAGCCTTCTCTCTCCAAACCACAAATTCAGCTCAATTCCATTGCCATGCAAATGTACCAATAGCTCTCCCCCTTTCCACTGACCGGTCATACACCACTTTGTACGACCACGTTGACAAAGCGGCCATCTCAACTTTCACTAGTGGTGGTCCCATGGTGTTCCTCCGGATTGTCCCTTTGTTGGCCACCCCAACCGGTGGTGGTGCCTCTTCCTCCTTCCAGTGCCCCATCTGTACCAGCTTGTACTTCTTCCCCAGCTGCTTCCTCCATTCCAGTTCGGGCTTCCAGTGAGAACTCTCAAGCCAGCTCCACAGTCATCTCCATTAGCACTGGTCAAGCTTTGAAGGACGTCGGTGGTGCTGGTTCTCTCTTGTACTTGGTATCTCCTTCTGTTGTCACCTTGGGTGCTCCATTGCTACTGTGAACGCGTTCCCAGTTCTGATCAAATGTTGTTACTTTCTGTACTTGTGTGCCTGGATGATACCTTTTTGCTTCAGCATCTTGCTGTGAACTTGTACCCTTAGACCCTGGACATTTGGATTGTCTTCAATAAAGGTTGTTCTGCGGGGTGAGTGATTCAAGGCCATTTAAGGTTCGTGATTAGACTTTCAACGGCGATGAGATGTCGGGGTTTGAAATCAGCCTTGACACAAACTGTACTCTGACCCACAACCTGAGCTGTAGCAAGTCGGGGCGAGCTCTAATTTCAGCCCTTTCCTTGTTAGAGCTGTTTCAAACTCATGTAAAACAGTGTCTTTGCCGCTCGCTGCATATCCTGCGCGATGGGACGTTTTTGAGGTTACATATGCCCATTGGCGTCCTAAAAGGGTAAGTGATTCGAAAAACTTGCTTGATTGAAGTGGGTTCCCCGTTAAAACTTTTGCAGTTCTCTTTATACGGCCATATTTGGACTAAGCTTTCACTTAGAGTCGATATGCAGTTGTTAACTGTTTTATTGGCTGCTGTCGCAGCTGTCGCTCAGACCACTTTCGATGCAACTCAGTTGTCATCTGCTTCCTCAGCTGCCCTGGCCGCTGATGCCACTCTAATCTTTGACTTCATCGTCGACTTCAACAGAAACTACAACGAATACCTGAGCTACATGAATGCCAACAACATGAGATTGCCAACTGCCATTGGCAACTACTTCGTCGGCATCCAAACCATTCGTGATGAAAGCTCTCTGTTTGAGCACATCAAGACCCAGCAGTTCCCATTCTCTGACTTTGAGACAATGGCTGCCAAGTTCAGTTGGTACAGCAGTATCGTGACTCAGGCTGGTGCCACCACTTTCTACCTGCCAGAAGATTTCTTGATTGGCACCGCTCAGGCCACTGGTATTGCCACTTCAGTTTCTGCCTCTTCAGTCTCCGTTGTTTCTCCAACCTCAGCTTCTTCCTCTTCTGCCAATTCTTCAAATTCTTCTTCTTCCAAAGCTTCTTCTTCTTCTTCTTCTTCTTCTTCTTCTTCTTCTTCTTCTTCTTCCGCTGCAGCCAAGTCATCGTCGGCTTCTTCCTCAGCGAATGTTGGTGCAGGTGAGTATGCACCAGTCTTCTCTGTCCTCCTTGCCTCCCTTCTTCTCCTTTAGAAACATTTAGATATACCGCAATAACAATTCACCCCCATGTATTTTGATCAGATTGGTCATCTCAAATCCTTAAGACATCCTTCGATTCTCTCGACAAAGTTGATGAAATTTGTATCCTTTATCTTCTCCCTCAGCAAGACTTTGATCTCTGCATCAGACATCTTATTGTAGTCAACTGATGCATGGCTGACGTCCGCATTGTTCCCAGTTAAAGGTTCGTTCAGTACTTGTGACAAGAAATCGAGCTCTGAGGCAGACATGCCGCAATCGATGATAGAGGGCTGGTGGAGTTGGGTCTGTGGTTGAGGATTTTCCTGGGCAGGGATCTGTGGTGGTTGCGTGAGGAACTGCTCTTCTTGTAAACTGTCGTAGGATAAGCTAGTGACGGGACCATTATAGTGGTTGAATGTGTTTAGGCGCAGACAAGGGTGCGCCGTCCCGGGCTGTTGCATCTCCCTCCCGCTTTTTTGTCGCATTCTATACTGGTCGTTGTACGAGACAGAGGGGACACTGCAGTGCTGTGTGAAGGCTGGCGCTGGCGCTGGCGATGGTGGTTGCACAAACACATTGTGTGGCACTGGGGGTGGCGACATGGCGAACACGGGATCGGTTAACTGAGATGACAGCAATTGGGACTCTTGTGGATTGACTATTTGGGACAATGGGGGGCTGATGTCTCTGGTTATAATTGGTTTCAGCTTCTTGGAGCGGTGGAGCAGGCCTTTCTCATACAAATGCTGCACCACGTCCTTGTACTCGGTCTCTGACTTGAGGCTGATTTGGAATCTCTGCGCGCCACGCAACTTGAAGCCAATGGCAGGTAGTTTGTGGTAAATCGAAGTGATGTCTTCAGCGGCGAATTGTTCCTGGCAAGCTCTGTTAGTTAAAAAGAAAAAGCCCTCGTCGTTGTTGATTTCAGGGTACAGCGGCTACCAAAAGGGTCTCTCTCCATTGGACAACAAACTTGTCCCCGAGGGCAAAAGTGATGGCTGATTTCGAAGGAAAGTGGCTCCATTCGCCGTCTTTCAAGAAGGAGTACTTCTTAACTTGCACTTTCATTGTTGACGTTGCTGTCAAGATAAAAGAGAAAGAAACAAATTCAGCCGCGCGCGCCAAATCTTTTTTTAGTGGATTCTGACAGGCAGGGTAAGGCAAGGGGCAAGGCATATACACTTGACTACAGAAGCGGAGGAATCAATAGGGAAGATAATAATAGACACGACCCTTGCTAGCTATGCATTCGTCACTCTCAGAACTCTCCGGCTGTAATCCATGTCGTCTGCAAGAGAGTTATTCGATCCGTTGTGGAAGTTGTAAACCTGCGTCGGGTCCAATCTCTGATCAACCTCGACAACGTCAAACTCATGGCCATTCTCATCGGTCACTGCTGATGCGAGCCTCGAGTTTCTTGAAGTACCGTTGTCCGTTGTTGTCGCTGCGGTGTTTGCCTGTCCCATCGCCAGATCGTACTTCTCGTAGTCCATCGAGGGCGATTGTTCCATGCCACGCGAGTCAGCGACGGTCTCTTCGTCCTGCCTCTTCCTCTTGTAGCAGCAAAAGTAGAACAGTGCTCCAAGGATTCCCAACAGCACAACGCCAACGGCAGTGAACGTTCCTGCAACCTTGCCCGCAGAGTCAAAGAACGAGCGGCTCTTATTCGTCGGGGTCGTTGAGCCATTGTCCCCACTGTTTCCCGAGGTTGAGTTGCCGGAGCTGCCCGAAGCAGGTGTGCTCGGATCGGTGGTTGGCACTGTCACCACAGTGGACACCACCTGTGTCGTTGTCAGCTGTGCCTCCTGCGACCCCGTTATCGTGATAACGGAGAGGACAACAGATGTGATTGGCTCGATACTTCTTCCAGTGGAACGGCCAGTGGTAGTGGGTGTGGTTGTTGTTGGGGTCGTTGCTGGGGTCGTTGTGGTTGTTGTCGGTGATGAGGCTGATGGAGCGGCTGAGGTCGCACTGGAAAAGAGCGAGGACGTTGCCGAAGACCCAAGTGCGGACGGAGGCCCGCCTGCACTGGCAACGGCTCCCCCAGGGATGACTATATAGCCATACGCACCGCTGCCACCACACCTTTCTTGCGGGAAGCCGGGACAACTGTCGGCACACTGTGACAAATCGACCGTGGACGCGGGCGTGCTATTGGAACACCAGCAGTACTGGCCTTGGACCACGCCATAGCTGGTCCCTGCTCCCCGGCACTGGTCTGAGCACCACCCAGCGGACATCCAGACGTTGTAACGTGGACTGGCGTTCGAGCCTGTGTTCTCGGTCGAGCACAAGGACAGTGTCGCTGCGAGTGATGTCTGCAAAAGAGCAGCCAACGCCACGACACCGGCTAATACTCGCATGCTGTTAGGAAATAAAATGAAGAAAAAAAAAATATGCTGTTGAGGAAAGTATTTGTGGACAAAGCTTAAACTGTCACTTAATTGATTGTTCTTTAGCCTTATAAATTTATTCTTAGGATTCTTTTTTTTTTTCGGGTCATAATAGTCTGATCAACTGTAAAAAGCAAATACCAGTTGGCCCAGGGACAACTTACATAAGCGGGCCGAGGGGCCGCGGGAGGGGCCAACCGCTAATCAGCTAGATAAAGGCTCAGTGTATTAAAAGAAATCAATTAAACAGGAGAGGGGCACCTAGCACGATGGACATAAAACAGACATAGACAGAAGTGAAACAAAAAAAAATAGAGGAGAGATCAATGAAGTGTAGTAAAAAAAAAAATCAATAGATAAAAAAAGAGTGGTGAGACACTCAGGAGAAGGCCTTCTTCAGCTTTCTGAAGAAACCCTTCTTCTCCTCCTTGGCTGGAGCGGCAGCAGCCTTCTTTGCTGGGGTGGCAGGGGCAGCAGCAGGGGCAGCAGCTGCCGTCTCCTTGTCAGCCTGTGGCTCCTCCTCCGTCACAGGAACGGTACTCAGGACGATCTCCTCGCCAGTCTCCTTGTTCACCTGGATGGTCTTCTTCACCTTGATTCTCTTCTTGCCCTCAGGCACCGCAGAGTCGTCGCCATTCAGCTTAGCGTTGAGCTCCTTGGCGTCCACCTCAGACACCTCAGTCAGTTCCTTAATCTCAGAAGCATCCTTTGGGACGACAATGCCCGGTCCGCCCAGGGCCTCTGGCGAGACGCCATTCTCCTCAGCATTGAGCTTCTCGTTCAACGCCTTGGCATCGACTTGGGAAACCTCCTTGAAAGCGTCAATGTCAGCCGCATTCTGAGGCACAACGATGCCTGGCTCGCCCAAAGTGGTCTGCTTGCCCTCGTTGGAAGGCATGACAGTGGTTGCAACACCGCCCGCGGCAGCAGAGGCGGCGACAAGGCCACCAGCCTCCGGGATCTTGGAGCCAGTCGACTGGGCAGCCGCCACGAGGTCCTTGCCGTAAACGACATTGTTGTTGTTGCCATCCTCGTTGAGAATCTCGTTGTGGTCCGAGGTCTTCCACTCGCCGTCGACAATGTACTTGAATAGGATCTTGTCATCGTCCTTGCCGAACGGGACAGTCAGGGCGAAATCGCCGGCCGCTTGCTTGACGAGTGGCAGGGACCCGGCCCAGTTGTCAAAGGTACCAGTGACCTTGACGTCATTAGGACCAGCTGGCCTGTAGAGAAAAGGCTTGTCAGTAGAATTCAGGCAGTAGAGTCTAATTGGCACGGATAAACTTACCATGTAAAGGTGTAATTGCGGGACATTGTGCTTCGAAAGTGTTCGTGTAAAGGGCGCAAGGAAGCCATTTGGACACTTTTTTTTTTTTGGGCCAGGCTCTTGCTGGCAGATAGCACGCGAAAATTCCTGCATTAGGTTCTTGGGCAACAGCTGGTAGGGCCACTCTGATAATATCCCCGAAATGACGAGACTCAGCCCACGGAGTGATCGCTTAAGACCACAGCAACTGACAACTGACAAAGCCAGCACCCGTAATGCCAAACATCCTGCTCATCCATGGACCTAACCTGAACCTGCTTGGCCAGAGAGAGCCGGAGAAGTACGGAACCACGTCACTCGCCGATGTCGAGGCCAACGCCCGCAGCCAAGTCGCCGCGTTCGACGCCGACGCGCGTTTCTACGCCTACCAAGACAACCACGAAGGAGGCATCGTCGACCGCATTCACGAGGCCAAGCAGCAGAACGTCGATTTCATCGTCATCAACGCCGGTGCCTATACCCATACCTCGGTCGCTATCAGGGACGCGCTCCTGGGTGTCGGCATCCCGTTCGTTGAGGTGCACATCACCAACGTCCACGCCAGAGAGGAGTTCAGACACAAGAGCTACCTTGCTGATAAGGCCGTTGCCGTCATTTGCGGTCTTGGTCCAATATATGGCTACAAGGCTGCCATCGATTTTGCCTTGAACTACAACAAGAAATGAGCCCACTGTGCATAGCTTAATAGACGTTGTTCGGGGACTTATTGGGCTGATACATTCAGGACAAGCAGAGTTTCTATACTCGTCCTTCATAGGATGTAGCAGATCTACGTGAGGTTGGTTTACAGGCAACCTCCTCGTGAACAAAGCACACTACAATTGTCTCCCACTGTTAACCAGTAACAAAGCAATTTTCAACTAACTTTATGACAAAGGCTGTTTTGAGCTTATATCCCACATTATCCTGCCTAACGCTAACAGCCACCTCTTACCATTCAGAATGAGATGCCCCACCGTCGGTGAGTGGTTATGTGCCCTTTTTTGTTTCTCCACACTTTGGAGTGCACATGGTTACGCAGCCCGCGAGAACCCCCAACCAACCAAGTGAAATCGGCGGCAATGCCAAACAAAACTTCTATCCCCCCTCAGCCCAACCCCCACCGCCAATGCTCCCACCAACACAGGGAGGAACACTCTCCAAGTTAGGTAGGCCATTCCAACGCCGCTTTTTGGCCACGATCAAGTCCACCCCGCCACCAAAGCCGGCGCAGCCAGCCAAACAAAAGTTCTCCAACAGCACCTCAGTCAAGCTCAGAATCGCAGCCGGCGTGGTCGCAGGCGCTGCAATTGGCTTCTACTGGTCGATGAACCAGACTTTCAAACGTCCACCCGAGTTCATCTTCCCACATTCGTCCAGCACAAAGCTCCACGATATCCCAACCCCAAGTTACGGCTCCAAATGGGACTTTGACCTCGCCAAAGAGAAGCTCATCGCCCTGTTGGGGGCTGAACACGTCTCCGCGACGAGCAACGACATTGAGAACCATTCAACAAACAACTATATGCTCCATGAGCCCGCCCCGGACCAACGGCCAAAGCTCATTGTCTACCCTTCCTCCACCGAGGAGGTTAGTGCCATTCTGAAGATTGTCCATGACTTCAAGATCCCTGTCCTGGCCTATGGCGGTGGCACCTCGATCGAGGGACAATACATTTCTACTCGCCGTGGAATTGTCATTGACATGGCCCGCCTCAACAAGATTGTTAAGATCAACCAGCAGGATCTGGATATCACTGTCCAAGCCGGTGTGACATGGCAGGAGATCAACGAAGCAGTGCAACCTTATGGACTGTTGTTTGGTCCTGATCCTGGCCCAGGTGCGCAAATTGGTGGCAGCATTGCCACTTCTTGTTCAGGAACCAACGCCTCAAGGTTTGGCACGATGAAAGAGAACGTTGTCAATTTGACTGCTGTCCTCGCAGATGGAACAGTCATCAAGACCCAGAGAAGACCAAAGAAGAGTTCTAATGGTTATAACTTGACAAGCCTCTTTGTCGGAAGCGAAGGTACTTTGGGTGTCATTACTGAGGCCACTGTCAAGTTGCACGTCAAGCCCAAATTTGAGACAGTCGCCGTCGCCACTTTTGACTCCATCGTCGATGCGACAAACACCGTCACAGAGTTGATTCAGAACGGTATCCAGCCGAACGCTGTGGAACTCCTGGATGAGAGAATGATGCATTGCATCAACTTCAGCAGCGCCTCAGTGAAATGGGATGCCAAGCCAACACTCTTCTTCAAGCTCGGGAATAACAACCAGAAAATCTTGAAAGAGACTATCAACGACGTGCAAGCCGTTGCCAAGAATAACAAGTCTCAATCATTCAAGTTTGCCAAGAACCAGCGGCAACAGGAAGAGCTCTGGAACGCGAGAAAGTCCATCTTCTGGTCCTCGATTGACTATGGCAGACAACAAATCTCCAAAGACGTCAAAGTGTGGTCCACCGATGTTGCGGTTCCTATCTCTAACCTATCCAGCATGATTCAAGACACACTTGACGACTGTAAGCTTTCTGGGCTTTACACCACCATCGTTGGTCACGTTGGTGACGGGAACTTCCACTGCCTTGTCATGTATGAGGAGAAGGACAAGAAGCTAGCCATGGACCTCGCAGACAGAATGGTGGAAAGAGCACTGCACTATGAAGGTACTTGCTCGGGAGAACATGGAATTGGTTTCTCCAAGAGACATCATTTGGAGAAGGAGCTTGGCACAGAGACAATCGATGTCATGAGAAAACTCAAGTTGAGTATGGATCCGTTGAGGATCCTGAACCCTGACAAGATCTTCAAGATTGACCCATTGGACAAAAACCACTAGGCTTTGGTGTAACATTTACTTGTGTATAATTTTATCCTTTCATTCGGATACAGTTGTACTGATATTGTAGTCACAGGGTGTTGGTATGGGGTTTGACAGAATCATTCGACGCAAAAATGACTTGCAATCTAGTAGGCAGTGTAATTGTGGATCTAGACATGGCCCCAGGAGGCAGATTTCACAAATGTGGGTTTTTGAGAGATCCGCAGTTTTGCTACGAAACTTCAGGGTTAAGCAGTAGAGAAAAGGTCTACATGCTGCATCATAGGTTTGAGCGTGTCCTCATCTGTACAAACAGATACCTTTTTTCCAAGTGCAGTGAGTTGGGACGCTGCCAAAGTTTGTTGTTTCTGTGCTTCCTACTGTCAATATTTGTGCTGCAAATTGACCAACTTCTTTTCCCTATCCTTTTGCTGTAAAAAAAAAAAGGCACTCTGAAAGTCTGTAATATGCAAATGTCTCATTCGGCAAGGGTCCGATCGTGATCTGAACGAGTGCAAAACGTTCGGAGCGACACAGACGATACCACACAGCTCAACGCCCAAGGATAACTTAAGTGTCTGCTTCCATCATCCTCCAGTGTCTGAACTTGGAGAGTGTATATCTGGTAGTTTCTCAAATTGTATCAAGTCCTCTTTCCATGCATGGCCGTATCTCTAACGTTATCAAACATGCTGTATGACTCAATCAGAACTCTGTTCAGTTTGTACAGAGTATCCTCGTTCTTTAGCAACTGATGATACAGAGCCCACTCTTCTGCTCTCTCCGTTTCAAGCTTGCGGCGGACATCACCCACAAACTCTGCTCTCTCGTCGGAGTCCTCCAGTCTTTTTTCCTGTACAAGCCTGATCAAAGTATCGATACCTTCTTCGTATTCAGCATTGACCAGGGCAGCCTCGTGGCTATATCTCTTCTTCTGATCGAGTAATGCTTTCAATCTGACATTCTGCTCTCTCAGTTGCTGCTCCTGGGCAGCCAAGTCGCCCTTGGGTGCCGAGACAGAGTTGTCGCTAATGGGATCAATGGGACGCTCATCCTCGTGCGTCGCCAGGAAGTCTCCGAGACTGGCGATTGTGGCAGAGTAATCCGGGTTCTCACTGTTGAGAGAGCGGATGATGTCGTCTGTGACCCTGACAACGGAGCTTTGCAAATGATTCGATTTGTTTGTCACAATCCGAAGCTCGCGCACAACCTCCGACAACTTGCTCAGGTTCTCGTACTGTGGAATGTAGTTGATGGTGCTCATTGGGGTATATAAGATTAGGCGCAGTTGGCACAGTTTCCTTTTGTCACTTACTGCTTCTTTGCCCTGCAGATCGCGAAATCGCGAAATGGATTATATAAGCGAACCTCCTCCTTGTCAAAGCAAAAAGGATATCGCAACTTGTAGAGACAATTGATTGACTACTCTCCATCTCTGTGCTCAATGTTTTGTAGCTGCAAGGAGTCTGGGGAGATGTCTAGACAAAAAAAAAGACTTCAAATTAATCGTCAATATAACACATCGCTTCGCCGAATGAAGTGTCTTTTCTCAGGAGACAGGAACTAAACAAACTAAAAAAAAAGGGTTTAGCTGTTGCAAGAGGAACACTAGTTGGCTGGTTGCTCCTCCACCTCCTCCTCTTCAGCCCACTCGGCCTCGGCAGCCTCCTGCTCCTCCTGCTCGTCGTACACGTCCTCGGCAGTTTGGTGCAACGACAACGATGGCTTGATGGCAGCCTGGTCCAGGGTCCAGGCAGCAAGGGCATTCTCGGCGTCAATGATAATCTGCTTGGACGCCTCGTAGCCGTCATAGGCTGGTCTGGTCTCGCCTGGTGTGACTGGGGCGTCATCGAGCAACTCCAACAGGGCCTTACCGTAGCCAGCAATGAGGGCAAACTTCTCAGCCAGCTCCCTGACCGCGTCAAACTGGTAGTTGAAGCCAGCCTTGAGCTTCTCCCTCGTGATGTTGGACAACTGGGCCTCTGCAACAAGAGACTCGGCCTCGGCTCTCACCAGCTCCTGCTCCAAGACAGGGATCTTTGGCGACTGTGGGTCCTTGTACTTGAGGTGGGCAATCTCGTCGGCAATCTTCTGCTTGCGCTCCCTCGAAGGCTGGACAGACCCTTCAATGTCACGGATCGACTTGAGCGTGATTCTGTACTGGTCGTACTTGTCAATGAACTGGTCCTCGAGCTCACCAATCTCGTAAATGAGAACACCGAGCTTGTCAGTCACGTCAGACACGTCGTCGTCATTCTCCTCGCCCCACAACGAGAGCTGCTTGGCCACCTCTCTTCTCTCCCTGGCAACGAGCTCAATCGATCTGAGCACGTTCTTCTCGAGCTTGATCAAGGCAGACAGCTTTCTGGCAAGCTCAGGGCCAAAGCTGCCAGCCGCATTCTTTCTGAAAGTGGAGGCAATACCAGCCTTGCCAAAGAACTTGGACTTGGTGGTCGACGTTGGTGGCGGTGGCGATTGCAATTGGGAGGCAGTTGGTGCCCTGGCGTTTCTAAGCGAGTAAGTTCTGTGCATTGTTTTTTTTTGACTTTTGCGTGCTGGTAAAATTCGTTGGTATCTCGTAGCAAATTTCAAGGGGCCGCCCTCAGTTTTATATATCCCCGTGTGGGAACCTTGCTCAATGCAAAGTGGTTGTTTGCATTGCCCGTTCGGGAAGGGGGTTATTATTCCAATGGGGGAATTTTCGCGGCCACTGTTACGTCATGGCGCCAGCAACTCGCATTAACGTCGGCGTCGGACGGTGTTTTTCTTTTGGCACCATTGGGAGGGAGGAGGGAGGGCAGCTCGTGGGGGATTCATGGCCCATTGTCCGGGAGTGGTAGGGAGAGGATTGTGTTGAATAGGGGCGTTCGTTTCGCGGCAGCGAATTGCTGCCTGCGAGATCTCTTTGTTGATGTCTCACTTGCCGAGGTCTCCGCAAAATTGACTTGATTGCGCCAGTGTTGCCAACGACGCTGGACGGAAAGATCCACAGATCAGTTGCCTCTGACGAGAAACTACGGAGTGTGTGACCGATCTTTAATTCGAGTATAAATGTTCATTTCTCTATTGCTCATCGTCATCAAAGTGGTCACTATCCTGCTCCTCCACATCCGGCATTCTGCCATCATAGCCAAGCATAGCTCTGATCCTCGTGGCGTTCCGCACAACATCTGCCCAGATCAGGATCTTGAGACACGAAGGGCATTTTCCTTGGTACGGAATCAACGCACTCGAAGGCAACGCAAAGGCTTTCGTCTTGCTGCTGCTCTTGCTCGTGGGAGGTGTCGTGTCGTCCTCCATGTTTTGTGAATGGAACTCGCCACGGAGACAACTCAAATGGGCCAGGCTCTCACAGTTGATGTGGTGGCAAATGCTCACGAGCTCGAAGTCATTGGCGTGGAGGTAGTCAATCCCCCCTTGGCATATCGCACAGCTCAGATTGTCGCTGAGCAGATGTCTTTTGAATCGTTCCATTCTTTCATTCTCTCTCCGTTCGAGCGCTTCTTGGAACTCCTTAACTCTCAGCATGTTCTCTGTCTCGCTGCCACCTTGCATGTCATCGTATAGCACGGCACCGAGCTCCGTCTTCACATGCAAGCCAAACTTGTTGGCCACCCAGACCTTGTGAGCCTCAGCGTTGAAAAAGTGTACTTTCAACGCCATCTTGTGGAAGAACCCACTCTTCATCAACAACCTGACATTGCCAATCTTATGAATCAGGGACCTTCCTGCCGATTTGTTCTTGACAATGCGATCATCGGGATGGATATGTCTTGTCTGATACGCGTGTTGCCAAGCGTGTTCAAAGGCCAACGCGGCGATGTGTGAAGGGAATCCATGAACGTACATGACCATTTCCCAGGGCCTGAACCCCTTGCGTTTGGTTTTGAAGGCCCCACCCGTTTTGAGATCGCCATTGTGTTGGCGGAGGCGCCGTTGTGGGGAGGGCGTCGAGCCGATGTAGAAAGATCCCGGTTTCGGGATGGATCGCAGCAAGTATACTCCGTAGAGTTGTGGTGTTGTGTAGAGGGAGGACTTCCGAGGTCGCTGCGACATGGATCTGGGTAGAAGCTGTGAGAATAGTTGCATAGTATTGAAATTTCTGACGTCTTGTTTTGTTTTGATTATGACGTAATCCTAAACGTCTAATGTCTAGTGTTTAATTTATACTCGAGGGCGAGGAGCCCCCTCCGGAATAAAAAGATTGTTCTGTTGGGTCGGAATATTATATAATGCCCCGGAACTCATCCCCTAAAACACCACAACTGTGGCACAAACCAGACTAAACGCGACCCCCTCGCCCCCTCAAAGACACTTGTCCAGCCCAATTCGCAATGAGACTGCTTGATCTGGCCGTTACGGTGCCTCTTTGTATTGCAACGGTGTCTGCGGTTAAGGATGAGCTGTTCAAACGCTGCAACCAGTCCGGGTTCTGCGCAAGAAATCGCCACTATGCGCAGCAGATTGCACAGACTGGCAGTTCGCATTATTCGATCGACACGGCGTCGCTCGTCTTCAATGATGCCAGCGTCCTTGGCGACATCCACAAGACATTCAACGAGAGTCATGTTATCAAGCTGCCCTTTGCCATTGATCTGTTGGAGGTGGACGCGGTCAGAATCAGGATCGATGAGGACAGATCGGCCATGAGTTGGGACAACAAGCTGTTGCAAAAGGAGAGATACAGCGATGCATGGAAGATCGCTTTCAATGGGAGAGAGCCTAAGTTCCAGCAAGAGGGTTCCTATGAGGTGAAGTCCCAACAGGACGGTTCCTTCAGTTTCGTGTTTGGCTCAGAGGCCCAATATGAGGTTGAGATCCAGACAGAGCAATTCAAGATTGCCGTTCTGCACAAGGGTGAGGAGCAGGTCGTGCTCAATGACAGATCTTTCTTCAATTTGGAGCATTACCGAACTGAAGATGCCAACGAGTCCAATACCTTCCCGGAAGAGTCCACTTTCAACGCTTTCAAGGACGACTTCAGGGACAGCTCCTCCGACTCGCTACCTTTCGGACCAGAGTCCATAGCCCTCGATGTCACTTTGAAGCATTTCAAACACGTTTACGGTATCCCCGAGCACGCGGACTCACTCGCATTGAAAGATACCACCGATTCAGAGCCTTACAGACTCTACAACGTTGACATCTTTGAGTACGAGACAGATTCCAGATTGCCCATGTATGGTGCTATCCCGCTCCTGATTGCCCACAAACCAGAGCTTTCAGTGGGGGTCTTTTGGGTGAACGCTGCCGACACCTATGTCGATATTAAGAAAGATGGCTGTTGTACCAAGACACACTGGATCTCAGAAAATGGTATTATCGACGTCATTGTCTTCATTGCTGACAAGCCTACCGAGATCACAGCGAACTATGGTCAAATCACCGGCTTCGTCCAGCTGCCACAACTGTTCTCCCTTGGATACCACCAATGCAGATGGAATTACAATGACGAGGACGACGTCCTCACCGTCAACGCCAATATGGATGAGCATGAGATCCCATACGACGTGATTTGGTTGGATGTCGAGTACGCCAACGCCAAGAAGTACTTCACTTGGAACCTCAAGGCATTCCCGAACCCTGGAGAAATGATGTCCAAGCTCGATGACACTGGACGAACCCTGGTCGCCATCATTGACCCCCACTTGAAAACTGGATACTCTGTCAGTGACGACGCTTCAAAGCTTGGTCTTGCTGTGAAGAACAAGGATGGCAACGACTTCCACGGTCACTGTTGGCCAGGAGAATCAATGTGGATCGACACGTTCAACCCAGACGCCCAATCGTTCTGGGATGCCCAATTCCGCAACGGCACCTCGTTCTCCAGTGATGCCACCAACTTGCACATCTGGAATGACATGAACGAGCCATCCGTGTTCAACGGCCCAGAGACAACCTCGCCAAAGGACGCCATCACGTATGGCAACGTTGAGATCAGGTCCAACCACAACCTCTACGGCAAGACTTACCACGAGGCGACATACAATGCCCTTAAGGAACGCTATGTCAACAAGAGACCATTCATCCTCACCAGAGCCTATTTTGCTGGCTCGCAGACGTCGACTGCGATGTGGACTGGCGATAACATGTCCAAATGGGAGTATCTCAAGCTCTCCATTCCGATGGTGCTGACCCAAAACGTTGCGGGCATGCCCTTCTCCGGCGCTGATGTTGGTGGGTTTTTCGGAAACCCATCCAAGGAGCTGTTGACCAGATGGTACCAGGCGGGAATTTGGTACCCGTTCTTCAGAGCTCATGCCCATATTGACTCGAGACGCAGAGAACCGTGGATTGCCGGTGAGCCTTACACCTCGATCATTAGAGATGCGATCAGGGTTAGATACCAACTCCTGCCGCTACTTTACACCAAGTTCTACCAGGCGAGCGTCTCCGGGGTAACTATCTGGGATCCCTTGTTTTACAGATACCCTCAAGACGAGGCCGTCTATGAAATTGACGATGAGTTCTTCATCGGCGATTTACTCGTCAAGCCAGTGACAGAGGAAGGTGCCACCAAGCAAACCGTTTACTTTCCTGATGACGCCAGTTATTTTGACTATTTTGACTTCACCAAGATCCAGGGTAAAGGCAACCATGAAGTTGAAGCTCCTTTGGAGAAGATCCCTGTCTACATCCGAGAGGGCTCCATCACACCAAGAAAGGACAGGTACCGTCGTTCATCGAAGCTGATGGCCTACGACCCGTACACGTTAGTGGTGAGTGTCGGTTCTGATGCCACGGCTAAAGGTCAGCTGTATATTGACGATGGTGAAACCTTTGACTACGAAAAGGGTCAGTTCTTGCTCATTGATTTCGAGCTTGAGAATGGTGTCTTGTCCTCTAGACCAGTTTCTGGGCATTTGGTCACTGATTTGAAAGTGGAGAAGATCATTGTTGCTGGTGCGTCTGTTGGAGAAGTTGTCACTACCCAGAGAAACGAGACATGGACCGTCGCGGTCGAGACGCATGATACCCACTCAATTATTAAGAACCCGAGAGTTAGCTTGGGTGAGGCATGGAAGCTGTCTTTTTAAAAAAAAAAAAGCGTTTGTTTTCGCCACACGTTTCGAGATGTAGCCGACCCTAAGGCTTCAAACCTGGCTTGGAAGAAAGTTTAGCAGGCCACAAGCTACAATGATACGTACAAGTAACAGTGTTTTCGGGTTCCCACAGTATGCGGGTGCAATCGGGACGCAGGTTGGATTCGCGCGCGGCCTTCCAGAATCCCCTCGGGAATCTCCAGACCCTGCAGAGAGCTCTCAAAAAGGGAAAGCCAAGCGCCCAAAGCGGCAAACGTGTTCCGATTCCAATTGGTTCAGTAAGTTGTAACTCTGAACGATTGTAAGTCTCGGAGTTGCAAGCTGTGTTTTTTTTTTTTTGTTGGTTTTTAACTATAGTTTAGTGTTTTGTGTGTGACCTTTCATCTCATCGCTTTCTGGGACAAAAAAAAAAATGCTGAACCAATCAACGAAACAAAACGGAAACCAACGGGAACCAACCTTTTCTTTAGCCAGAGCCAACCCAGCTCTTTTATTTTGCCCTATGCCAATCACCACGCCCAAGTCGTCCTCGCGCAGGAACTCGTCCATCTACAACTCCTTCCAGGACATGCTCAGTGCAGGCGGGCCAAACTCGCTGCAGAACTTTGCCACTTCGTACTCACGCTCGGCCAACTTCCTGCAGGCAGACTTCGACGTTGGGGCGGAGCGTCCACATACCGTCGAGATCGGCCAGCCTTACACTGAAAGCAGCACGTTGATTGAACATGGCGACAGTACGGTGCAGACTTATGACCCGCGTTTGACGCTTGGCCGCGACGACAGCTCCGACGTTGTCAGCATCAAGACGTTGCTGCTGAGGGACTGCGGCACCAGCACCGCGCCACAGACGATCTTCAACGGTATCAACACGCTCATTGGCATCGGCATCCTGTCACTGCCTTTGGGCCTGCACTACGCTGGTTGGATTTGCGGCACTGCCATCCTCGCACTGTGCGCCCTGAGCACGCAGTTCACGGCCAAGATCCTGGCGAGGTGTCTTGACAGAGATCCAGAATTGCAGACGTACGGCGATATTGCACATTACAGCCACGGCAAACTTGCCTACACTGTCACCGTGGCGATTTTCTCCGTTGATTTGCTGAGTGCGGGCACCTCGATGATTATCATCTTTGCCGACTCGTTCAACGCGCTCACCGGCGTTGAGAAATTTGTCTTCAAAGCGGTGATCTCGTTCCTTTTCTTCGTCTCCAGCTTCCTCGAGTTGAGGATCCTGTCGAGGTTGAGTTTGGTGGGCATTGTCTGCACGACCCTGGTTGTCGTCACGGTTCTTTTCTGCGGGTTTCGGAAGCAGGAGGCTCCTGGGTCCTTGCTAGATGTGTCCCCGACATCACTTTGGCCCGAGGACACCTTGTCCTTTTTTCTCAGCGTTGGTATCTTTATGTCCCCGTTCGGCGGCCATGCCATCTTCCCAGAGCTTTACAGAGACATGCAGCACCCTCAAAAGTACGACAGGTCTTGCACAACCATCTTTTCGTTCACCTGGCTGATTGACTACGTGATGGCCTCGCTCGGCTACCTCATGTTTGGTGCGTTGATCTCGGACCAGGTTACCAAATCCATTATGGTTCAGGATGGCTTCCCTTCCTGGATCAAGGTTGTCATTTGCACGCTGATGGGTATTCTCCCAGTGTCGAAGGGCCCGCTGATTTTGAGACCTCTAATCACGCTGCTTGACCAATTCACCTTGACAAGGGCATCCAATCCGGACTCGAAGCAGAATTATCACTCTTTTATCAAGTTTTTGAACAGACTGGGCGCCGTTATGGTGTTCTTCATCGCATCGTTGGTCTTCACCGACTTTGGCAAAATCATGTCTTTCCTCGGAAGTGCCATCTGCTTCGCCGTCTGTATCATCTTCCCCCTGGTATTCTACCTCAAGCTATACCATAATGAACTATCCCTGCTATCCAAGACCTTCTATGCCCTGGGAATTGCCACTGCTGTCTTCTTTGCGGTATGTGGAACAGTTGCCGTGGCAACCGCCTGAGCACCTTTTTTAATTTTGTTCTTCCAGTGCTCCTAACGCATTCCCGATCTGGTAGTTGACAGAGATGCATCAACAAAAATGTGCCAAAACGAGAACAAACTTACCAAGTTTTGTTGGTTTGTTTGTTTGTTTGTTTGTTGTTGTTGTTTTTTGTTTTTTTTTGCCACCCATTTCTACAAAACACATTCTTTGTCAAAAAAGCTATGATGATCATCGACCAGGACTCGCTGATCCGCGAGCATGCGGGCGTCTCGACCGTTTGGCTCATCTCGACCCTCGGCTCAAAGTCCGCTTCCAAGAAGATCTCCAAACGCGATATCCAATCGGTCTCCATCCCACAGACTTGCGACGTCATCAAGAACCCACCGCAGCCATTGGCACTCAGGCTCACCTCTAACCTGCTCTATGGAGTTGCCCTCGTTTACAAGCAAAAGACTGACTATCTCAACAATGACGCTGTCATCACCAAAACGCGCATCCAAAGGGAGCAGATGTATGGATCGAGCAGCAAGAACGCTGAGAAACTGTTAATGACGGGCAAAAGCACCATAGTCAAGCTCAAAGAAGCGGCAAGGGACCAAGGGGACCGCCATGCTCTTCTCGCTGATGATCCCTCGTTCAATGTTCAATCCTTGCTTCCTTCGCTCGCTGGGCTCGACTTTCTGCAAAGCCAATCTCCTGCGGATCTGATTAAGAAGGCACGCAGACAAGGTATCCGTGATGCGGACATACAGGAGAACATTGGCCATGCGTCTCGTTTTGAAGATGAAACGAGGCTCGTGATTCCTACTGCGGTCGACGAGCTCGATATCGCCAACGCGGTCAGTGAACCCCAATTTGCCTTTGACGCTGATGGTATGCTGCTCGATCTGGAGCCAGAGGATGCCGCTGTGCCTGTCCTAGTGGCTGACGAGTATGACCTGGGTATCGACTTTTACTTTGCAGATCACCCTGTCGCTACTGATATCGCGCAGGCTGTGGACGCTCAGGGTGGCACATTGGAAGTAATGGATGAGATCGTTGAGGCTCGCCACACTACCAACCATACCCCTGTCCCGGGCCAAGTCTTCCGCAGCCTTGCTGGAAACAAGAAAAACAAGACAAGACAAGCAGCCAGAAGCAACCACGTTCTTGCGACCATCACTGATGACCTAATCAGTCTCAGCACTGAAGACCTCAGAGATGCAAGAGACAATTACGTTGCAAACATGCAGAGATCCCGGCAGAAGAGACGGAAGCTCAATGTCCAGGTTGCTAGGATGAAGGAGGCCGTCGCTGGCGACTCGCTCCTCCCTAATTTCACCTCGCTAGTCCCTTCAAAGATCCCACCCTTGGAAATTACCCGTGGCAGAGCCCGTCATCGTGAAAACGAGGAAGACTTTGTCGATGGCTTGATGAGGGATCGTGGGTCCTCTTACTCGCTGGAGGTGAGAAGAAATACCTCACGCGAGAGACGTCGCTCACGTTCAAGTATCGCATCTATCCAACTGTCCTTGGGGAACAATGAGCCAGAGAACCAGAATGATCCCTTGGAATATTTTGGACTGGATTTTGGCCAGGAATACCCGGAACCGGAACCGGAACCGGAACCACGGAAGTTTATTGCCGGAGATGACGATACTGCCGATGCTTCTAGCAGCAGAAAGAGATCCTCCTCCGTGGTGAGACGATTTGAACCTGTCCATGAGGATCGTGTCCTCAACTTTGACCTGGATTTTGGAGGCGATGTGGACCCATTCAAACTCAACAGTGAGCCTGGAATCCGCAGCTCCCGCTCCGGGTCCGTGCCAGCAGCAACCTCTTCGCAGAGAGACGAGATCAAAGAAGACGAGATCAACAAGAAGTACGGTAGGCAGACGCTCAAGTTTTTGAAGTACATTGAGACGAGATGTCAGGAGGAGAACTGCAACAGCGTCACGTTTGAGAGCCTAATTGATCATGGATCGAGGAGAAGTATTGTGGTGAAGGCATTCTATGAGGTGTTGCAATTAGCGACACTGAACCAGATTGATGTCTGTTTGACAAAGCCAAAGAATCATAGATTTAAGATTATGAGGGCCAACGAGATCAACATTGCTGTCTAGTGAACTTAATAACCTATTTCTTTGCTATGGCTATTTTTGCATCTTGTCTATTACTCAAAGTGGAAATCCAACCAGCCCTCTTTTCGGATTTTGAAACTGTAGTCCTGCCGCAGAAGTCGCATAATGCATACCATCCTCAGCAGCAGACAAAACTGTAAGCCCACTGATCTTCACCTCAACCTGCGCCATTTAGACACTCCTGCATCAAGCAGGAAATTCCTTCTGTTTTTTTCATCCCCTTGCCCATGGGCCTTGCTGTTGCTGAGAGAAAAGACGAGGAGGAAACCGAAATTGGTCAGGACTTGTGAGTTGATCGTACAGTCGTTTATTATCACTCGGTACTGGTCCAGAGTTTTATATCGTTGAGCATCTTTGCCGATCTTCTGAGATCCCTCTTCCATCCTTTTCGCCTTAGTTTCTCTTTCAAGCCCTCACCGCCTTCAATCAGTACCATTCTCCCAGACATCTCAATTTGTTTCTGAAACTTCACCACAGCACTGGACTTGGTCACCTCGTTGAGTCCCTTAATACACAGCACTTCCAATCCCTGCAAGTAACCTGCCTCGAGGATTCTTGGAATCCAGTTGTTTGTCAACTTGGCGCAGTTGTTCATCGACAGCCGGCGGAGTGTGGAAGAAGTGTGCACTGCAAGCTCCCAAACACCACGGTCGCTGATCTCACAACCTGAAATGCCCAAAGTGTCCAGCTTTCGAAAGTTCTTTGCGATGCCAATCAGCGCCACATCGGTTATGTTGCCAGGATTGCGGTGTCTTCCCAGGTTGAGGAACTCGATGTCGGGACAGCTTGTGGCCACGGCGCAGACACCGATGTCTGTGACCTGATTGCAACCTCTGAGGTCGAGGTGCTTGATCTTGGGGCACCTCGTCGCCACAAACCCGAGCAATTCGTCGCCAACGCACTCACAACCGACCAGGACAAGTCTCCTGATTTGGCCTCCGTTGAACATTGAGGCCGTGGGGACAATGCTCGGACAGCCGTAGAACTCAATCGATTGCAACTGGCCACTGATGTAGTTGCCAACGTGGTTGATCTCCCATTGGTTGGCGTAGATGAGCCTCTGCAAGACGAGGGACTTAGTGTTGAGCTGCTGGGATGTCAACAGCTGACCACGGCTGGTGACATCGACAAATTTGGTCCATTTGTGTGTGTCGTTGAAAAACAGATGAGTTGTGGCTATCTTGAGGGAAACTTCCAGCCAAAAGCGGTTTACCAGCATGCAGTTTGACAAGGAAGAGCCTGATTTCGGAATGCTGTCCTCATTGTGATTGGTTGATCCGAATTCCTCCTTGAACAACTTGGACTTTTTGCCCAAGCTTGCTGAGAAATCCTTGTCAAATTTGGACACGAACGACAAGACCTGATGCATGATCTCAGGACTCTCGAATATGGCGTGTGTCCTTGCGCCATGCCACAGTTCAGTGGCCTCGCTGTCAGCAGGGAAGCTAAACTCACCCATCGGGAAAGTGGAGTCACTGGTGAAGAGTGTCTCGAGGTTGACTGGCACGGATGAAAGTCGCTTGTATGGACTGGATTCGAAGCAATGAACTTGCGATCGTTGCCTCTTTGGCGTGCTTGCAGGGGTGACTTCGACCGCCCTCCAGGGCACGCTGGGACAAGCTTTCTGTAAGGGAAACACAATTAGATTGTCCTGGTATATCTTCTTTGTAGGGGCAGGCATATTAGACTGGTACCGGCTACGGAGACCACTTTCGGAGACCCTTTTGCTGTAGATGATTAAAGGGAGGAGGGAGGGGAGCAGGGTCAAGAGATCCCAAAGAGGAAACCCTTCCTCTATTTATAATGTATCTTACAGATTTAGGGGGGGGGGGGG
>JAJMKO010000116.1:0-26527 GCA_030569275.1 [Candida] sanyiensis | reverse complement strand
AAAAAAAAAAAAAAAAAAGAACCCCTGACTGCTAACGGTGTTGCGCCTACCGACTATGAGTCAGTGATAGGCTCTTTGTCGGTTTGTCGGTTTTTCGCGGGCTCGACCTTATCCCTATAAGACAACAAAATTTTCCCAATTCCTTCGTTGCAACCTATCCTATATCGTTATATCAATATTTTTTTGAAAACAATGTCCAAGGGTAAAGTCTGTCTTGCATACTCCGGTGGTCTAGATACCTCCATCATCCTCGCCTGGTTGCTGGAGCAAGGGTACGAGGTCATTGCCTTCATGGCCAACATTGGCCAGGAGGAGGACTTTGAGGAGGCCAGGGCCAAGGCGCTCAAGATTGGTGCGTCGAAGTACGTGTTGGTTGACGTCAGAAAAGAGTTTGTCGAGGAGGTGTGCTACCCTGCCATCCAGGCCAACGCCATTTACGAGAATGTCTACCTGCTGGGCACCTCGCTCGCCAGACCGGTGATTGCGCAGGCCCAGATCCAGGTTGCCGAACAGGAGGGTTGCTTTGCCGTCTCCCACGGCTGCACCGGTAAAGGTAACGACCAGGTCAGATTTGAGTTGTCCTTCTACGCGCTCAAGCCAGACGTCACTGTCATTGCGCCATGGAGAGACCCAACGTTCTTTGAGAGATTTGCCGGCAGAAAGGACTTGCTGGAGTACGCCGCGCAGAAGGACATCCCAGTGGCGCAGACCAAGGCCAAGCCATGGTCGACCGACGAGAACCTGGCCCACATCTCGTTTGAGGCTGGTATTTTGGAGGACCCGGACACCACTCCACCAAAGGACATGTGGAAGCTGACTGTCGACCCGGTCGACGCGCCAGCCACGCCAGAGGACTTCACGGTCTTCTTTGAGCAAGGAAAGCCAGTCAAGCTCGTCTACTCGGAGCAAGGCGCCCAGCAGGAGGTTACCGAGCCAGTTGACTTGTTCTTGACCGCCAACAAGCTGGCCAGAAGAAACGGTGTCGGCAGGGTCGACATTGTCGAGAACAGATTTATCGGCATCAAGTCGAGAGGCTGCTACGAGACGCCAGGCCTGACCCTTTTGAGATCGACTCACATTGACTTGGAAGGCTTGACCTTGGACAGGGAGGTCAGGGCCATCAGGGACACTTTTGTCACGCCAACCTTCTCCAAGATCCTGTACAATGGCCTCTACTTCACGCCAGAGGGCGAGTACACGAGATCGATGATCCAGCCTTCCCAAACCACGGTCAATGGCCAGGTCAGGGCCAGATTGTACAAGGGTTCCTTGATCATTCTGGGCAGATCGTCCGAGACTGAGAAGCTGTACGACGCGACCGAGTCGTCGATGGATGAGCTGACCGACTTTGAGCCACAGGCTGCCTCGGGTTTCATTGCTGTCCAGGCCATCAGAATCAAGAAGTACGGCGAGGCCAAGAGAGAGAAGAATGAGCCAATCACGTTGTAAAAAAGAAGCAAAAAAAAGAGTATATATGTCTTGAATATAAACAGCGTCAAACATGTCAATCATTAAACCTCATTGGAAATATGGATCGTAAAAACCTCATAGGAAATATTCGCTTCTCTGCGTCTTTTGCGGCGCATACTTTTGCGTGTCGTCCGGCACTGCGCTAAAGATCTTGAACCGCGGCGACAGGTCCTCCTCCACTTTCATGACACTGGCGACATTGCCGCAGCGGTAGCAATAGTTCGGGGCAGACCACACCGTCACCACGTCCTTCTCCTTGAAATGGTACTTGAACCCTTCCATCACGAGCTGGTGCGCCCTCGCAATCAGTTGCAGGCCATTGACGTGGTTGAACTCGCGCGCGACACGGCTGCCAAAGAGCCAGCCGGCGCCGCGCGGGCTCACCTGCCACGCCTCAACCTCGTCCGGGTCGGACCAAACGAGGTCGCAGAAGCCTCCCTCGTGTGGCACCTCCTGCGCCCTCGACAGCACCCTGATTTGGTCCAGCATGCGAATCTCTGGCGACAGCCCGCCGTGGACGCACAGGATCTTGCCGTCAATGATGGCAGCCAGCGTCAAAAAGTCAAACACCTGGCAGCAGTACTTCCACACGGTCGTCGAGCCGTACTTGGTCAGACACTCCTCGTAAAACCCGTACACCTGCGTGATCTGTCTCGACTCGTGGTTGCCCCTGACCAGCGTCAGCCGCGACGGGTACTTCACCTTGAGGCACATCAGCAGCGTGAAGGTCTCGAGCGAGAAGTAGCCGCGGTCAACGTAGTCGCCGAGGAAGATGTAGTTGACGTTGTCCGGCAGCCCGCCACTCGTGACAAACAGTTGCAGCAGGTCGTGGAACTGGCCGTGGATGTCGCCACAGACGGTGACGGGGCTCTGGACGGGCTGGATGTTGGACTCCTCCATCAGCAGCTCCTTCACCATTTCGCAAAGCTGCTTCATATCGTTTTCCGGCAGCGCCTGGCATTGCTTCACGGTCTCCAGCCAGTAGTCAGGGCCTCGTTCCACCATTTTTTTTTTACCAAAAAGATATGTGTGACCAAGAGCGCTGTTTGTAATGTCTGTCGCAACCGCTGACGAATTTATGTTTTATGTTTTCTTTTTTTTTTTTTTTTTGATGTTCTCAAAGCGCTCTATGGGCGAGGGCGGCTTCTCATTGGTCATATATTAGGTAAGCGTAGAGAACTAGGAATTAGGAATTAGGAATTAGGGGTCAGCAATATCTCGAAGGGCTCTCGAGGGGGTATGTATAATATGCGGGGCGGGGCAGGGGGGCCCCTACTTAAAATGCTGGCCACATGTGCGAATCCCATCCCTTCGGCTTCTCCAGCCCGAGGACATCGTAGAAATGGTTCGTGCAGGAGTAATCCCTGAACGTCACATCGAGCCTCTGATCGCACACGCAGCGGTTCGCGCGCCAGATCTCGTCATCGATGGGGCAGCTGTGCATTGGGTCGTGGAAGTAGCCAATGTCGTTGAAGAAGTGCACCTGGTCCTTTCCGAGGAACAAACTCACTGCGATCGAATGCACCGGGGCATCGCCCCAACGTTCGTAGAAGAACCCTTTCTGCTGGTCCAGAAATTGGAAGAACTGGTTATACGCCGCGCTGCGGTAGAAATCGAGGTTCACAATCTCGAAATTGGTCCAGAAATGGCACAGGTTGAAGGTCTCACCGTTGTCGCCGGAGATGAAATCGAGCAGGTTGTTGGCGTTGATAAAGCTCGGGAACAGTTCAATGAACTGATGCACTTTGGCCCAGAGCGTTGGGATCGTCTCCTCAAACTCGCGCAGCGTGATGGTGAACCCATACTGTTTGTTGTTCTCCTTCATAAACCTGAAGACATCGTACCTCACGTCACAATGCAGTCTCGTCTCGGGCTCCACTCGCCAAACGTACTCAAATCGGTCCAACTCGGGCAGCTTGTAAAACAAACCGGCGAAGAACCGACACATGAACCGATAGCTCTCCGAGGCACCATAAATCATCTTGGTCCGCGACTTGATCCGGTTCTGCTTCGCCAACTCAGGATCGATAAAGTCAGGATAATCCCACATCTCATGAGGAATCTGAACAAACGTCACCTCACCAGAGGCCACGTTGCCAACCTGCCGCTTGAACTCCTCAGTGAAAGGCTCATTGTTCAAAAATACCCACGGATAATGGAATCTCGCATTGAATCTGTCCTCATACGACCGCACCGTCAGCGCCATCGTCTCCCAGTCGTCGTTCCGCACCAACGACACGAAACTGGCGTTGGCACGTGTATGCGCATCAGTAGCGACAGCACTCTCTTGGTAAACCACTTTGATTCCCTGGCTTTCGGTCCTCAGGTCATTGTTGATCGAGTACTGGTTGTCGTTGAGCTGGGCTTTCAGGTCGAGGATCTTGCGGTACTCTCTTTGGCTGACGAGCTGGTGGATGACGACAAACGACACAACTAGAAGCGTCAGCGTGTATCGTATCAATCTGCCCGCCCGCGCCATAACTGTTTTCGAAAACCCGGAGGTTCCATTATAGTACCGGTACATTCTTTTTTTTTTTTGACATTGGCCGCTTTTATTGCCGGTTGAGCCTCAATTTTAATCAGCTGGAAACTGTTAAGACAGCAGACAGTTATTAGAGAGAGACCTAACTGTTCACCTTTGCTTAGTTTTCCCACCAGCCTTTCCCAGAGTATCGGCCTCGGCCCTTGCGGAGCTAAGAAGAAGACAGGGTAACCACCGTCCGTGGATACCGTTTCGCGAAACGACCCCCGCTCTCTCCTAGCAATCAATACCAAAAAAAAAAAAGGGTTCAAGGGTTCTCGTTCCACTTTTGACATCAATTTACTGAGAAATGAACTTGACGTAAGTATTTCAACTGCATGTAACCAATGTCTTCTGTTGATGATTAAGATCCTGTTTTTTTTTCACTTTTCAAGTCTCAATCAGCTCTGTGGACAAACACTTGTAAACCCAGCTCATATGACACAACGAGAAGCCTTGATTGCAGCATGCATACAAGGGTCGGCAACTAACAATCTTTAAATACAAGGTATAATAATGCAAGGTATTTTATGTACAATGACTTTCTAAACGATTTCCCTCAGTTTATGAATGAGTAACCTCAAGTCTTCGTTTTGACAGCACTCCCCCAGTTGGTTCAGTCTCTTGATCTTTTCGACAGGATCCAGGATCTCACTCCTGGAAATGGCCAGCAAACACCACGTCATTATATACTGGTCCTCGACACTCAGTGCGATTTTGGTGGCGACATTGATCAATTCAACGGGCACCCGCTCGAGAAACGTCTCGCGAGGCCTCTTTGGATTCGACCGACGACAATTGGTGGTCAACAGGGCAAAGTAGACGCGCGAGGCGTCATATGGTGTTGTTTTCAAACACGCAATGATCTTCTTCATCGCTTTGGCAATGGTGGCTTGCGTGTAATTCATCTTGACCATCCCGTCGAGGGCACAGAGGTATGTCTTCAAGGAGAATGTGTAACTGAAGAGCGCGTTGCTCTCACTGACGTTTCGAATGATCTTGGTAGCTCGCTTGGTGAAGTTGATTCTCTTGAGATCCGATCTGGTCATGTTCAAATTCGACAGGCACTTCTCCAGGAGGAGCTTGTTTCTTGAAATGACGGCATTTTTGAGAATCTGAAAGAAAATGGCCTCATTGGTGATGAACGTCGTCGCCTGTCTAATCATGGACAAGCTCAACACGTTCAGCAGGGCCTTGAAGCTCTCATTGTGGCCATACTTGTTCAATTTGGTGAAGATGGCGAGGTAGTCCGGGCTGTTGTAACTGGCAAACAGCGTCGCCACCCTCCGCAGGAATTTGGGCTGCAGAGTGCTGACCGAGACATACTGCTTCACCAGCTTGTCGAATTGTGCCTCAAATTGCTCCTTAGTGAGGCTGCCGGCAGTGGTGAATTGATCACGGTGTTGTTTCATAAAGTCATAAGTCACTCGCTTATTGATCTCAGTGGCAAGCTTGTTTCGCACCTGGGTGTGGTTCCTGTAGAAATCATACAGTGTACCGTTCTCAACGTGTTTTGCAAAAGTTTTACCCTTGGTCAGTGGTATCTTTTGCGATATCAGATCGAAGGCAGCGTCGTAATCCCGACTGTTGGTCGATCTCGTCAGCAATCTCAGCTGGTCGTAAAAATCAGCCAGTTCAGCCAGTGAGAGGCTGATCAAATGGGCGACTCTTTCATGGGCCAGGTCAACGGTTTCCTCCGCGCCCAGTGCAAGCAGTTCGTCCTCAGTCAGTGCAAATGACGACTCGTCCGTCCCCTTGTTCAGATCGATATTCTGCTGGAAATGGTACTCCCAGTCAATCATCTGATTGCGATGGTCACCCCAGTTGATCTTCTTGTCAGACACGCCACTGAGTAAATCCAAATCGGCAGCGTCCATCTTCAACGCATCGAGATCAGTGTTGGCAATGGTGTTGAGGCCCCTGTACGCAGTGACAATGCCCAGGCCAATCAAATTGGTCGTGACAAACAGCAGATTTGTCGGCGCTTTGAAATATGACCACAAAATCTGCGACGTTGTGTTTAACCTCAACTGTTGAGCTCTTCTCGCATGTCTCAACGGATTGTTTTGATGATGGATTCGACGGACAAACCGCGTGAAAAGGGAGTGGTGCAAAATGAGGGTTTTCGCCCTGGGCGTCCGTATCCGATTGGAACAGCCGTTGACAGTGAAAAACAACGACATGCTCTTTGATAAAGAGGGCGGCTATTGCAATTTGAACCCTCCCTTCACAGCCAATCGCCTTGAGCTCTTTTGAGAAAAAAAAAAAAAAAAAACCATGCCATAAGTAGACACCCAAACACCTGGAAGAGCCCTTCACTCGTAACCTTTCCTGATTAGGACCACAATCCCTCCAGAGTTTCAAAACAAGGCCATCCAGTTCCTTCTTCATTTTGCGTCAAACAATACACATTTGAACTATCAACAATGGGTTTCCACTTGGTTCTTAAGGCAAACTTGGAAGGCATCACTGATCTCAAGCCAAGGGACACTGCTGAGAGCCGCTTCGAGTACACTTTCAAGATTGAATGCACCTCGTGCCACGAGATGCACAGCAAAGAGGTCTACATCAACAGATTCGAACAGCACGAGCTGCCTAACAGCAGGGGCGAGGCCAATTTTGTCTTCAAGTGTAAAGTTTGCGGCAGAGACTCCTCAGCGCAGATCAAAGGCACCGGTAAATCGTATAGTTTGGAGGACAGTGGCAAACCAGTGGCCTTTTTGGAGATTGAAGCCAGGGGCTTGGAGTTGAAAGAGTTCATTCCAGTCGGTGTTTTTACTGCCAAGGGCGCTGATTCCACTACGAAATTCGACGAAGTGTTGTTAGACGAAGGTGAGTTCTACGATTACGACGACAATGCCGGTGCTGAGGTCTCCATCACCGATTGTGAGTGGGACATTGTTCGTTCGTGAATAGCTTTAATGAATCTTGCATGCATAAAAAGAAGAAGCTTCCTAGATACCTCAGATAAAGTAAAAAGCCATGGCTATAACAGCCAGCAAAGTACGCCCCTTGGCATTGGCACCAGCACCGTCATAAGTAGAGACAGTGACTATTGAGGACACAGGTGGTCCGGGAACCGTGACCAAGGTTCCCACAGTGAAATGGGAAGTTGATGGAATGACAACGGTGCCAGTGGAGACAGGCTTAGGGTTTGAGGTGATTGCGGTGACCAGTGTATGAGAAATGGCGATTTTAGTGGTCGAAGTGGGCTTGGTGATAACAGGTTTAGTAGTCTCAACCACTGGTGGGTTTGCCGTGGGTGGTGCCTCAGTAGTACCAGCTTTTGGAACGCCAGGGGTCTTGGTCTCTGGAACAAGTGGTGTAGTGATTTTAATGTCAGGTCTGATAGGAGAAGGCTTGTACTCAGTTGAAAGAGCTGGGGTCTCTCCAGGAGGAACAGAAGATTCACTGTTCAACGGACACCAAGTCGTATACTCAGTGACTGTTCCTTCTTCTGTAGTTGTGACAATGGTGACAATACCCGTGGATTCAGTAGTGTGACAAACATTATCCTTACATGAGGTTACAGTGACCAAAACAGAGGTCTCTTGTTTTATCTCAGAGGTTGAAGTGGAGACAACCGGGTGTGTGGGGTGTGTGGTTCCAGTGTCTGACTTTGAAGTCGTTGTTGGAGTTTCGGGCTTTGAAGTTGTTGTTGGAGTTTCTGGCTTTGAAGTTGTTGTTGGAGTCTCTGGCTTTGGAGTTGTTGTTGTTGGAGTCTCTGGTTTCACACTGGTGAATGAGGAACTCTTTGCAGTCCCTGTGGTTGGAGTGGTGGAGTCAACTGGGTGAGTGGTTGGAGCCACTGAAGTAGAAGTCTTCTCAATGGTATCAAATGTTGAAGAGGAGGCAACTGGGTGTGTGGTTCCAGTGTCTGACTTTGGAGTCTCAGTCGGAGTTTCTGGCTTTGGAGTTGGAGTCTCTGGTTTGACAGTGATTATGGACGAAGTTGGGACCACAGTGACGATACCAGTCGACTGGGTGGTGTGACAAACGCCATCTCTGCAAGAAGTGACAGTAACCACAGTGGAAGTCTCCTTGGCGGTCTCTTGAGTGAAAGACGCTGTGATTGGACACCAGGTCGTGTACTCGGTGACAAGGTTGCCTGTGGTAAGGGTAACGACAGTGACCCAGGCAGACGAGGACGAAGTGACACACTTGCTCTCGGAGCATTGTGTTACTGTGACCAGTGTGGTCTCTGGCTTCTTTGCAGTCGTCGTCGTCGATGTCGTTGGACTTGTCTCTTTCGCTGAGGAGGACGGAGCGGGTGTGGAAGCTAAAGTTGTCCCTGTCACTGGACACCAAGTGGTGTAGACAGTGACCACATCGTTGACAGTGGTGGTTGCAACAGAGACCAAAGCTGTCGATTCCGTTTGGTGACAACCGTCAACGCCACAAGAGGTCACAGTGACCAACGTAGTCGTGTCTGGCTGGCGCAACGTTGTGGTGCCTGTTGCTCCAATGGAGGCAGTTTCTTCCAATGGACACCAGGTGACATACTCTGTGACAACATCATTCTCTGTCACAGTGGCTGTGGAGACCAAAGCTGGTGAGGTTGTCTCTGAGCAGGCATTGTCATGGCAAGAGGTGACGGTGACGATGGTGGTCTGGTCTCTTCTCTCGGTGGTTGTCGACAAGGCAGGAGAGCTGTAAAGGAATGCATTCTCTGTGGAGCCTGTGTTCAGGACTCCAGAAGAGGTTGAGTTCCAGTACCTTTGCGCGGAGACAAGGGACAAGGCAGCTAAGCCGAATGAGGCAGTGGTCAACCTCATGTTTTTCGTGGGGTGAGGGACCAGAAGCCGCGAGTTTTGAGATGGCAAGTGGGCATGCGTGGCATTTATATATCAGAGGAATGCCCTTGTATGAAACAAGTGTCAAACATCATGGCTCAGTGGTACGCCGTGTGTTCACGCTGTGTTTTGTTCTTGTCAGGGATCTGTTTGATCTCTCTCTCTCTCATGCCGACAAAACAAAAACAAAAAAACGGTAGGGGCACCAGACACATTTCGCCCAAAATACGGTGAAACAAAAGGCCAACAGGGCATTCCACCAATCCATTTCAGTCTCCAATGTATGCAGAGTGTGTGTGTGAAAGTAATTTTAAAGAAGGTGAACATAAGATTGACCCCCCCTCCTCTTTTCGTCTTTTTATTTGCTGTATGGGATCTGGGTGCCTTCCTAATGCGGAAGTTTCCCTATATAGCAGTTTCCCCAACATTTCGCCCAAATCCAAATTCAGACGAGTTTCCCAAAACCTTGGCCAAAAGCGTGAGTTTGCCAGCAAATAAAGCCAATCGTGGGCCGGATTCCAATCTTTTGACAAAGACACAAAGCGAGCAATCCAAACCTAACTCGCGATCCAATCAAATCATCGCATCCAAGCCAACGTTCGTTTTTTTTTTTAGTATAACTATTTCCCTCATCACCGAGCCCGTTTGGCTGAGGAGTTTTCCAAACCTGCCACGAGAGCACCCGAACAAGTTTTGAGCCCAAGAGACGAGGCCCACTTCAGAAACGAGCCAGTCCTTCCACTCAACTTCGTATAAGATGCAAGCAGCGACTGAGGCCAGTCGCCACGTCAGTGTGCTGACCACCGAAGGCGAGCCCCTTACTGACAAATCGGCTGCCGCAATGACCCCTCCGCCAACGTCAAAGCTGAGAAACAGGTCCATGTCTTTCGGGAAGCTTTTGAACTTTGGTGGTTCTACGGCGAGTGTGCCCACGTTGGAAAACGCTGCTCGTTCCGACAGCATTCCTAGCGGTGGCTGTTTGACACCGGCCCCAGTTGACCCCGAGGACAGTGCGGCACCGGAGTACTTCCCCACGCACATTGATAGCACAGCCCGGGAAATGACACCACCAGCAGACAGTGAACGCAAGCTCTCGACCAAGTTCAAGAGCCTGTTCAAGAAGTCAGCGTCGAATGGCGGATCGCCTGTGCTGACGGCAACGAAGGCCAAGGACGAACAACAGCAGCACCTGGACAAGGGGGACATGTTGCAGTTGGAGAAGCATGACTCCACTGAAAGCTCCAAATCAGCGTCATTCTTTGTCCAGGCAGCGAGAAGAATCCGGTCCCCTTCATCGCCGAACCCGATTAACAAGCCAGATGCAAAGAAGCAACAGCAGCAGCAGCAGCAGCAGCCACAGCAGCCACAGCAACAGACCGTCTCAGCGCAGCCGTACTTTGAACACCAGGGTCTCCCACCGCATTCGCACGGACTTGAGCTCGACCACGCTGATTTGGTTGATAAGGAAGGTCGCCAGGGCCCGGTGCCATTCGCCCTGCAGGAGAACAATCGGTCCAACGCTGAACTGACAAAGATCCACGAGGAGACGTCTTTGACAGCGGACAGCGCAGACACGCTAACTGCGCCACTCAAGCCACCAACCCTGAGAAGAGTCGCGTCGGCACCGTTCAACATTGCCGGCTCGCAGACCGACGGCGACAAGAAGCTCTCCGACATCTCGGAGCATGTTCCTCGCACAAGGCCTCGCCGTATATCGTTCCTCTCCAACTCAATCAAAGTTGCAGACTTGCAAGTTGGGCCCCAGTCTTTTGAAAAGATCAGGCTCTTGGGCAAAGGCGATGTCGGCAAAGTGTACCTCGTGCGCGAGAAGACCACCAACAAGCTCTTTGCGATGAAGGTTCTCAATAAGAAGGAGATGATTGAACGGAACAAGATCAAGAGAGCACTTGCGGAACAGGAGATCCTCGCCACTTCAAACCATCCTTTCATTGTCACTTTGTACCACTCTTTCCAATCCGAGGAGCATTTGTACCTGTGCATGGAGTACTGCATGGGCGGCGAATTCTTCAGGGCTTTGCAAACGAGGAAGTCCAAGTGTATCCCTGAATTGGACGCCCGGTTCTACGCCAGTGAAGTCACCGCTGCGTTGGAGTACCTCCATTTGATGGGGTTCATCTACAGGGATCTCAAACCAGAGAACATCCTGCTGCACCAATCGGGACACATTATGCTTTCCGATTTTGATCTGTCGAAGCAGTCAGAGTCTACCAAGAACCCTTCCATCTCGGTCAACGTCGGTGGCAAGAAGAATCAGATGAATCTGGATACAAAAGTGTGCATTGACGGCTTCAGAACCAACTCTTTTGTCGGCACAGAAGAATACATTGCCCCTGAAGTGATTCGCGGCAAGGGCCACACCGCAGCAGTGGACTGGTGGACCTTGGGAATCCTTATTTATGAAATGCTGTTTGGCACAACACCTTTCAAAGGTTCAAACAGAAACCAAACGTTCTCACAAATCCTCAAATCTGAAGTGGTTTTCCATGATAGTACCCAAGCCATCTCATCCAATTGCAAGAACTTGATCAAGAAGTTGCTTATCAAGGATGAGAACAGGAGACTCGGCTCGAAACTCGGTGCATCCGATATCAAAAACCATCCATTCTTCAAATCGGTGCAATGGGCCCTTTTGAGAAACCAGAAACCACCAATGATTCCTGTCTTGTCCAAAAATGGCGCAGATTTCCACAAGGACCACAACGACAAGCACAAGTCGTCCTCCATTGACATTGCAAACGATGAGGTGCTTAATGTGCCATATACTGAGGAGGAGCAACAAGAGGAGCAAGATGGAGAAACTGGTCGACACGAGAAGGTAGGCGATGAGAACGAAGAAACACGTGCCAAATCAACGGATCCATTCCAGGATTTCGACTCAATGACGTTGATCCATGATACCACTGACCAACAGAACGATCCGATGGTGTATGGCACTGGCAACTCGTATGGTTTCATCAGTTACACCGTGACCAGCGACAACAGATCCCGCAGTTCCAGCAAAAGTCTGTTCAAGACCAAGTTTTGAACAGTTGTTTATGATTGTATTTACGAAGATGCCCACAAACGGCTGTAGAATGTTCTAATCTATTTGTCCCAGGATCTCCTCCAGGACCGGTTTGGTCACTTCGCTGTCCAGCAAGTAGGCCTGTTTAAAGAGCTTCTTGGCCTTATTGAATTCGACTCGCTCCTGCATCCTTTTGGACTTGGCGTACGCCAACTCGAGGATCCCAGAGTCGATACCGGCAAGATTAGCCACGTTCAGTCCGTATGAACTGGAGCTCATACCTTTCCTCAACTCGTACAAGAACGTGATCTTGGGCCAATTGATGCTCGAGTCTGACCTGGACTGGGTCGTCTCCTCAATGAATCCCATGTGATAATTCCTCACGACAGGATACTTGTCTGCCAACTTGCAAATGGATGGGAAATGTGTTATAAAGAGCACACATGCCTTCTCACGCATCGACTCATCCAGGCAAAAATACTCCAGGATGGACTCGGCAATGCTGATACCATCCACGGTACCTGTGCCCCTGCCCACTTCGTCGAGAATGACCAGTGCATTCCCCTGACAAGTCTCCATCTCCCTCAAAATCCTCACCACTTGTGCCATCTCGATAAAAAACGTGCTCTCTCCTTTCATCAAGTCATCCTTTGCACCCATTCTCGTCAGAATCTTATTGAAGACACATAATCTTGAGCCGGCATCGGCTGGAATGAAGCAACCGATTTGCGCCATGATTTGAATCAACGCGATTTGCTTCACGAGTGAGGATTTACCACCCATATTAGGCCCTGTGATGATGAGGTGCGAGGATGTGGCATCCATGTCAACAGAGTTGGGGACAATGGCGTTGCCGGGATTCAAAGCCTCGAGGATCGGGTTCCGCGCATTCTTCAAGTTGATTGCCTTGTCAGTAGCGGTGAATTGTGGTCTGTTGTAACCTTCTTGTGCGGAGATGGCTGTGAGTGACAAAACGGCATCCAAGTTTGCCAGTTGGGAAATAACGTTGTTGATGCAATCATAATTGTCATTGAGCTTGTCAATGAAACGGTCATAGATGTCGTTACTAATCTGGAGGTAGAGCTCCTGGTGGTATCTCAAGTTTTGCAACAGTTTTGTCGCAGTTGGGGTTCTGAATCTGGCAACGGTTTTGGTCGCGTTGATCTTCATCCAGTCTTTGGGGATGCCCTTGACCTGTTTGATCTGGACCTCAACCAGGTACGGTTCCTTGAGTTTCTCAACATACTCGACGTGTGGTCTCCGCAGAAGTTTTCTGATCTCTGCCAACTCTTCGTCCAGTTCCTGCTTGATGGTGCTGATTTTGATGTTTATTTCTTGGAGGTCATCTATGTTTATGAACTCATGCAGATGGTTGGTGTTGAAGTACTTCACTATGTGGCCCTCATCAGACTCATCCAGCGCCTGAAGACCATTGATGAGACTGGTGAAGAAAGATGGGTTCAAAGCTGAAACCTCCTTAATCAAGTTGCCAAATAACTCTTTGAGGTATGCCGATTTCAACCTGCCAATGATATCCTCTTTCCCAAACTTGATAATCATGTTTTGGAGATCAGTGAGCTTTGTCAAGAACAAGAAGAGTTCCTTCCGTTTGATCTTGCTGTAGTTCAATCGGTTAACACTTTTTTCAAGATCCTGACATCCTTTTAGGATGGAGTTGGCGAATGCTTCAAAGAAGTGGTTGAATGATTGGAGCTCCTCGACGGCGTCCAATCGTCCTTGAATGATGTCAAGATTAATGGAAGGGGCAAGTACCCATCTTTTCAACAATCTATATCCAAACTTGGTCCTGGTATGATCCAGCGCCCATAGCAACGAACCTTTCTCCTGCTCATCGGTGCTGTTGGCTGTTATCTCCAAGTTCTCCAGACTGTTGGCGTTGATAATCATCGACTTGGTCTGGTCAAAGTCGACAAAGTTGGAGATCTTCTTGAAAGCAGAATCCAAATGGAACTCCTGGAGGTATTCAATTAGCATGGAGCAACAGATTTGGAAACTCTTGGACTTGGTGAACAAGAATTCGACAACAGAGTCACCAATCGTTTCATTGAGAAGACCCAGGTAACTTTGCTTCTTCAACTGCGGATACGTGATGATCCGAAGCTTTCTGTCGACATTGAGCATGTTGAGCACCTTCTCTGTCTCTTTGGACAAATCATTTTGAAAGAACAGGAACTCCAGTGGCTCCAAATGCGCAAGACGCGTCTTGAGCTCGTTCTTCATTGGCTCCAGATCATCAAACTCATCGTAAATGATCTTTCCAGTGAGTGGCTGGAATGAAACCAAAGTGACATGACCTTTCTCCTCCGACAATGCCACAATCGAGTCACAGGTCTTGTCTGTCCTGACACCGGCATTATTCTCGACATAGGTCGCCTTGGTATAAACCTCCTTGACTTGTCTCTTGAATAGAGCCGAGGAACCCGAGTCCACATTCTTCATTGTACTTGTCTCCATTTGCCCAGCAACGCCGACTTTCAAGCCAGCATCGAGCAGCCGTTGGAGATGGATGTGCAAACGGTTGTCTGGGATCGAACAATAAGCGAGCTTCTGATACGCGAGGTCCTGCATGGTCTCATTGACGAGGTTGATCTTCCCTGGAATGAGCATGATGTCGAGAATGGAGGCCACTTTAACGGCATCTTGACAGTAAAACTTGTACTTGTAACCAACTTGGATGGCTAGCACTTTGTCAGGATGTTCTAATTTCAAGTCTTTGACCTGCTGGTCCAACGGTGTCAGCTTACCCTTCTTCTGTATCTTCTTGGCCTTGGGCAGGTCTGCTTCAGAATCTTCTTCAGAAGCGGCCTCGTTGTTCTGCTGTTTGTCCGCTAGCGATGCCCTGTTGAGCTTTGCCTTGTACCGTTGATGAAGTGCCCGTTGCTCCTCACTCAGTTCTGCCACTCGACATGGATTCTTGCGATTGTATTCGAAATGAGACGCTTTTGCCTTTGTTGGAAGCCCTTGGGAGGAATCGTTGCTTGCTTCTGACACTATTCGTACCTCTTCGCCACTGACTTCAACCGGTTTGTCCGCGTCATCGTCGATTTCAATGATCTCCTGCGACGCTGACTGTTTGATCTCGAGCTTCGTCGGTGAACTGATCTTCCGGAAGAAGTGCGAGATCGACGGCTGGCTCATGATAATATTCTCTAACGGCTGGCTCCGAGAAGACCAGACGCGTTTAAGGGGGCCATCGGTCAAAGACGCGAAGAGCCAGTGGTGTATGGGTTAGAGTTTTTTTTTTTTTTCAAAAATTACCCCCCTCTTTTTTTTTTTCTACATGCAGGGAGCTCTTCTTCTATGACTTGGTATTAATTAGATATTAGTGGTAATAATGCATGGTATAATGAGAGAAAAACAAGCGGGAAATCAAACAGGAGATTGCGAGCCCAATGGGTCAGAAGAAGTCTGGTTCCTCTTCTTCTGGTTAAACTGGAGCTCGTTGTCTCTCTCAAAGTCATCGTATTGCTTGACGAAGTGGTCCATCTCCACCTCGCTCAACTCCCTGTCCTCGTCGTCGTCTAGTTCATCCTCGCTGTCCATCACTTGAGGCAACAGCAGGTTCAAGATGGTGGCAACGATGCCACCCAGCGCGTATGAGGACTCCATGATCACTGTGATGGCGTCGAGAAACCCTCTCAACGCCGTGTTATCGCCCTTATAGGTGAAGACGTTGTCAAACCAGTTTGGAACCAGGATAGCACCGAAACCTGGGAGAAGCGCAGCAGTGAGCACAAATCTGTCTCTTCTGGTGAAATCACAGTTACCAATGATTCTCAGGCCAGAGACAAGAACAGATGAGAACAGGAAAGTGGTCATACCACCCAAAACTGGCTTTGGGATGGCCACGAGACTGGCTGCAAACTTGGTGAAGATGCCCATTATGATCAAGATGAGACAACAAAAGTAACCGACGGTTCTGTTGGCACACTTGGTGATTGAAATGACACCGTTGTTTTGGGCAAACGTGGACATTGGAGTAATGGTACACAGGCCGGCAATAATGGAGCAGAAGGCATCGCCGAGAACACCGCCCTGGATACGTGACTCGTAGAGTGGACCGGAGATTGGCAATCTGGAAACCTCCTGAGTCGCCGTCAGGTCACCAATGGTCTCCATCAGCAGGACAGTATAGACAACCAGCATTGGCAGCACCGCTGGACCGTACACGGACAACTTGAAAGTCTTGACCCAGACAAAGTTGGCTGTCGAGGCGGCGTCAATCGACGTCTTGTCAAAATAGCCAGTGGCACCGGCGACAATGCATCCGACCAACAGGCCGAGGACCACAGAGCAAGACTTCATGATTGGAGACCCCCATTTCTCAAAGATGATGATGGTGACGTAGACGAGGAATCCCAACCCGATGAATTGGGCAGAGCCAAACATTGCGGCTTTTGGCGCACCTTCAGCAGGACAAATCTTACCAACGCACCCAGACCCACCGACCCAGTCTTGGAAGGCAGGCTTGATCAAGGAAGCACCCATCAGGAGGACAACGGTACCTGTTACGGTGTTGGGGAACAGCTTCTTCAAGAACTTTGGTGGGATGAAAGACATCAGGATTTCGAGCAAACCACAGACACAAGCGGTTCCCAAAATGGCACCGTACCCATCTGGACAAGGCAAGAAGGTGCCGTCCTCAGCAACGGGGCAAAACCCAGTCGAGTACATGACTGGCAGAATTTTCTGCACAACGACAATGACGCCAAACGACGTGCCCAGGATGCTGAGACAGCCGGAGCCCAAATAGTAAGGGGTGCCATAGATGTGGAATCTGGTGATTTGGATCATGGAGAGGAATCCTGAGACGATCAATGAGGCCGACACGAGGTACTGTTGCGTCGCGGCGTCAAAGAATGTGGAGTAGGAGATGATCAGCGGCGGGGTGATGACGCCGGCCAGCATCGCCAGCGAATGCTGCAGGCCCAGAAGGAAGCCGAGCAACAGCGGCATCTCAGAGTCAAGGCCAAAGAATGGCTGCACGACACGCTTTTGTTTGAGGAAGGGGACTTTTGGGGTGAACAGGTACTTGTAGTCATAGTCGCCGAAGAACCCGGCCTTGGTGGTGAGTTTGAACCGGACAAGTTTGCCAAAGGCCTTGGCTCTTGGGAAAAGAGCCTCGCGAGAAGACGCTGGGGCGGAGGACATGATTTCTGAAGAGTTTGTCAATGAGCAAGAACTCAGAACAATAGGCAATACTTTAGTTGGCTCATGGTACAATTTTTTTTTTTTCCTGCCCTCCCCGGCCAGGAAGAATGCCTAACGTTTCTTTTTTTAGTCCCTGCAATTTTAAGCTTATTATTTATCCGAGTCAGATTTTTATTTTATGCGTCAACTTGCAGATGATGAATCGGGAAGCTGCACGCCTTGATTCGATCTACAAATGAACGATGCCATGAGGAAAATCAAAAAAACCGATGCATTCGTTCAGTTGCCAATCTGTTTTTTTTTTTTGAATTCTCATTGACGGAACTCTGGTCTCGTCCAAATTGAGTGTTATCCTCGGCAAATGGTGGCATTGATAAAGAAGACGCAGCCGTGGGGCACGATCGGAGAAAGGGACTTAAAATTTAGACATGGTTTTAGTGACTGTGATTGGAGAAGAGGTTGCAGGCTCCTCATTAATTGGCATAATGCATTCCTTGCGGCTGTGGCCTGTACTTGGTACAGGGGAGACTGACAGAGCGGCGATCAGCGCGGAGAAGACGGGAGGTGGGGGCAGCGAAGCTAAACATGGCATTCACTACATCTAACTTGATCTTTAATGTGGGTACCAAGTGGAATGTGGGGTTAATATCGTTGTCCCAAAGAGTAACATTTCCGGCAAGGAGAAATGCCTCCCCACTGAGCTGCAGCACTGTGAGATGAGACGAATGAATAAGCTCCAGAGGTCAACGAATTCTGCACCTTGCAGCTGAAGGCAGCCTGGGATTCGTCGCAGGAGCAATTTTTTCAGGATAAGGCCCTGTTGAATCCTTGGTTGAAGCAGTTAGTAAGTCCTGAAAGGCACTGGGGCCGGCGTCAGCGTCGTTCAGCTCTATCAGCTCGTCAGCTCCCTTGATTACGTCACAATGTTAGCCTCGCTTACCTGAAAATTCGGGCAAAAAAAAAAACACAAAAAGTTTTTTTTTTTTTTTTTTTTTTTTTTTTACAAATCCGGCCTCACTAACTGGGTTATCAAGAGCGCATCACATCACCAAAATGGCATCCAAGGAGGCGTTCAAGTCGCTGGTCAAAGCGCTGGAAACTTTCCCAAAGGAGAAGTTGACTGACCTCTCTTTCAGAGAGGTCCAAATGGACAGATTCAGACCACTGGCTGGTCTCCCTGTGCTGACGAGGGAGTCGAAGCCAAGCATAAAAGACATTGTCAACAAGGTCAACCCGTACTCCATCAAGGACATCGAGGTCAAGTCCGACGCTGCCGAGATGAGCGAGGACGCCATCGTGCAGCAAATCAAGGCGCTCAGCACGCTCAAGAACAACACATTCAGAGACTACTACAATGTCGGCGACAAGCTGCTCAAGCCGCAAGGCAACCCAATCTACTACGAGAGACTGCTCGCCGACATCAACGGCGAGAGCAAGGAGAACATCATCACCGGTTTGAGAACTGTGCTCTTGGGTAAATAAAAAATTAGGAAATTTCATGTACATAAAAATGGGGGAGGAGTCCCATATTCATTTCTTTGCGTAATTGACAATGATCTTCTCGCCACGTATTTGCAAGTCCTTGTTCCCCTGCTTGGCTGGGATGGCTGATTCTTCTGCGTCGTAGTTGATCAGGGCGACGTGTTTCACCGCGACGAGCATGATATCAACAAACCCTTTGTAAGTGTTGAAATGTGGGAGGAGCTCCTCTTTGGTGGTGCCGTCGGGCAGGTTCTGTACCAGCAAGGTCTTGTGCGGCGGGGTGTTCAGAATGACAATGTTTCTGTCCTTCTCTTTCTGCCTCTTTCTGCCCTCCTCGTATTGGGAATAGGCGTCATTGGGCAAATGCCGCTTCAACGAGTCCATCGCCGATTGCTTGGCCAGTTGGACCTCAATCTTTTGGTTGAACAAGGTAGTGCCATTGAGACTGAGTGCCTTTTGGGCAAGCTTCGAATCGGGGAAAAGCACAAATGCCTGTCCTCTCATTTTCAGGTTCTTGTGGGCTGTCACTGTCTGCGGGCTGAACTTGCCAAAGACTTCCAGCAGCGCCTGTTTGAGCGTGTTCAGCCCGACTTTCTCGTTGATGTTCCTGACGTATATCCTGTCAAAAACGTCAGTATTTCTTGTCCCAAGGACGAGGCGGGAAAAAAATAGCAAAGTATACTAACGTGTCATTGTACTGGTACGGATCTGTCTGCGAGCTCATTTATTGGCGCTTTTCTTTGTGTGTAAACAAGAGAGAAGGCGAGCATCAATCACGTTTAAATTTGCAAATTTATGTAAGCAGATATCAAAAAAGTTGATTAGAGAGAGAGAGAGCCGTTTTGTTTTGATTTCTTCAACACTTCCAACCCAAAAGCTTCTTTTGATAGGGCTAGTGATGACTTGTGTGCGCGTGGAGGAGCTCCACGACGAGTTTGACTTGTCGAGCGTCCCTGCGGACCGTGCATTGCTTGCCTATAAAAGGCTGACTGCCCTCTGCCAAAACACTCCTCTTTTGGCCGAGGAGACCACCGTTGGCGACACCAGTTTGGAGGATCTTGCCATTGACTACGCGTGTTTTCAATTGATATACTCCGGCTCGGAATCTGTGTTATTTGACGATGTCGGCTTTTACCGCTACCTCGACTTTCTCCACACAGACGACTTGCCCGTGTCCCAGCTCATTCGTTTGGTGCAGCGGCTCTACCTGATCAAGAGGAAATTGGGCAGCGATGTGTCGCAAGTCGAATTGGAACGTGTGCTAAATCCTTCAAACTATACACAAAGATTGGGCTTTGCCTCGCAGTTCCTGCGAGTGTTGACGGCGAATAAACCCATCAACGCGATACGGCCTCAAGGCAGTCCACACGTGGATCCTCCTCTGCCAATCGAAGCAGCAGCAGCAACAACAACAGCAGCAACTGATGAAACCATCACCTCGGCCCAACCACAGCCGCCACTGCAATCATCACAGCAAGCAGAGACAATCTCCTCTTCACAGCAGCCTACCCAGGGAACAAATGGCCCCCCTTTGCAGGCTCAGGATCGGTCAACAGACGCCGCAGCACTCTGGCTGCTGCGTCAAAGAGACAGCGAGGAGGCGGGAAGAAGGTCAACGTCGCCGCTGTCTGCGCCACCACGGATCCCAGGGGACGTTATCGACTCGTTCACGCTTGGCCTCAAGCGTTGTGCCCAGGAAATTGACAGCCTATCATCGGGGCTAGTCACACTTGAGCAGTCCTTTGCCATGGAATTGCCCCTTTTGAAAGAGGCTATTGACTCCGAGACCGAGTTTAGGAAGGACTCCATCATCACTTTTGCCAACTTCTTTGATGCCAAGATTGAACGCATGCTTGAGAGCATGAAAGGAATGGATGAGATCAGCGAGAACAACCGGCGACTCCAAATGGAAGTTTTGCATGTCGATGCCAACCTCAAGTCGCTGTTCGACATTGCCAACGATCACAACAATGTCCAGACTGAGCTGCGTACATTGCTGGATGAATTGAAGGAAACGATGAATAAACTGGCTGAAAACTCTGCCAAAAAAGAGGTGGTGACAGCCATCAACGCATCGTTCCAGAAAATTGGCGAAGAGATCCACAGACAGTCGAGAGGGATCCAAGACTCACGCCAAGCGACTCAGCAACTGCGACAGGAATTTGAAACGGCCTTTGCCGCGTTCAATCCACAGAAAGTCTTGCAAGAGGTGGACTCCCTATCAGAGAAATTGCTCGCAAGTCAGTTTGACTTGCAATTGGTGACACAAGAGAATCAGTCATTGAGGGATGAGTTGAACAGACTGGTCAATAACGGGGTGGATGGCGCAAAGAGCAAAGATCAGGATCGCAAGATTGAGAGTTTGCACCAGGCCCTCAAGTTCTTACTCAATGAAAGAGAGGAGAGCAAGCGAGAACTCGTGTCGACCAGACAGAAAATTGATCTTCTGGAAAGACAGATTCAAGGCGTTGTGGGTCATTTGAAAACAAGCACTCCAAAAAGCAAACGCAAGACGACCCCTCTTAACCTTTCGAAAATTCCCCTCACTTCCGCAGCGGACTTGGCCACAGACCATGGAGACAAAGAGAACATCCCACTTAAAAAGAGGGTGCCCCACCTGCCTGCATTCAACCCTCAAATCTTGAAGAAGATCAAACTGACGGCCAATCTTGCCGACGAATCGCAATCACAGGACAGCTCTCCAGGGAAGGAGCGCAGGGGAACGCGCGGCGACACATTCGATTACATTACTCTCAGCGATGAGTCCCAGGAGTTTCATTCCGGGGACGAACATTTGACCCCAGAACCTAAAGCTGCAGCTATCCAATAGAATTAATGAATATAATGAAGCAAGAGTGGTAGAAGTTTGCAGTACTACACTGGAACAAGAAGAGCTGTTTATAAATCACAAGTAGATGAACATGAGGGCACCAGAAGAAACGAGGCCAACGGAGGTCCACCACCAAAAATCGTGGTTGAACGAGGTTTGACGGACAGCGTTGGTTCTCCTTTGGTTGTCAAAGCTTCTTCTGACCAAGTCCCTGAGACCTCTCTTCTGTGCACCGGTGGCTGCCGTGTGATGATCGTCTGCAGTTGCAGTCGGGTTCAAAGTCTCGGTAGGCAGCATCATCGGTGGTCGGTAGGCGAGGTAAAGGGGCTGCGTTGGGGTGCCGTCCCACTGGTAAAGTCTGAGCTTGTAGCGGCCGTGGTACGCGTCCAGGCTGACCTCGTATTTGAGGAAGAACTCTGTCTGGTTGTATCTGGTGTAGGTGGAGACACCATTGTCCTTGCAAGGCTCAGACACCAGTTGGCGGCCGTCAACGACAATTGGCTCCAGAATCATCGAGCCATTGTCAAAAACAGTATACCTGCCGTGTTGGAAAATGAGTGCGGCGGAGGGACATGAATGGTTTCTTGGGTTCGAGGTCACTTGGTACAAGGCTTCTTCAAAGAAACCATCTTCAGTGAATGAGTAGGAGACACCAGTCAACGCCGGTTCAATGAGCAACTCATCGATCGGGTCGTAGAAACCGGCACCGGTGAAGACAGTGTTGGATTTGGAAGACCATGTCCCCACGATAGTCAGTTCAGAGCCTGGCGCAGCAGAAGACTGTGCCAAAGTCAGGGACAACGCGTTCAGCGCAAGTAATACTGAACCTGTCAGCATCGTGTGTGTGTGCAGGAAAAAAAAAGTGTGTCTGTGCTTTGCTTTGCGGCTTTATAGAAAGGAGAAAGGAGGGTGACCCAGCGGCTTCTTTATTTCGTTGATATCACGCTCTGGTAAAAGACTTCGGAGTGAGTGACTAAAGGCTTGGGAAGTTGTTTGGTTGAATAAAATTTAAAGGAATGGCCACAAACAAACAGGAACTGAATTTCTAAAAAAAACCGAGAGGCATTCTTCGCGATTTCCTTTTTTCTTTTTTTTTTTTTTTTTTTTTTTTTTTTTTTTTTTTTTTTTTTTTTTTTTTTTTTTTTTTTTTTTTTTTTTTTTTTTTTAGGCGTAGCCCCTTGTCAATGGAATGAGCAGAATGACATTCTTGTCGAGTAGAGTAAGCTCAAAAGGAAATCAGATATTTGTTATTTCTACTGCCTTTTGAAGTCTTCAATGTCCTCTCATCTCCAGGAGTCGACTTTCCATGTTCGGCTTTCGACTCTCAGAGATTCGGCAGTCTACAGCACTCTCTCTATTTAGTTGGATTTCATATAATGTACAGGCATCATGCAAGCTATGCCAGGTGTGGGGGCAATAGGAAGTTTGGAATGGAGTTCTTTATGTAGTAGATATGCTGGCAGTTAGGACAAATCATCTCGCCTTCGAGAATGTTGGTCTCAATCAGCAGCTCGTGCAAGCTCTTGAGCAGCTCAACGTCCTCAATTGCAATGGTTGGTCTTTCTTGAGGAAGCGAAGTGTTTCCCAGGTCTCTGAGGATGGCAACGAGGGCGTCCCACTGCACACGGTCGAGGATGTTGAGGATGAACTCCGGTTGGAAATCTTGCTCCACCTGTTGCAGCTGACAATTCTGGTACTTGAGAGGGAAGGAGTTTGTCGAGGAGTCGCAGCTCTTGATAGAACACTTGACAAAGTTTGTCGTCAGGATCTTCATATTGGATTCTTTATATGTTGCCCAAGTGACACAAAGCTTTGGGACAGATTTGATTTGCTTCGGCTGCGGGCAAAAAAAATTTTGATGAAAAAAAAACAAAGATGAGTCGTGGCCGTACCGAAACAGCAGAAACCCATTCATTATGCGGTGTCAGCCATTATGTGGTATCAGCCCGATAGGTCCATCCATCGTTCATCGTGGCCGACACCAAACTTGCCCTGGTAAACTTCAAACATGTCGGGAAAAGGCGTGGTCTTGCTCAGCACCAGCGTCTGCAGCTTTGTGAACGTATTTCCCTTCATCAGGTCGTTCTCAATGACAGAGATGCAGATGTTCTCGACAAAGAACTCCCTGGCAACCTTGGTTTCCGGGATTGGGATCTTGTACATGTACAACTTTCCAAATGCATTGTCCTGCTGCTCTTTTGTGCCCAGAGATTTCATCAACGCGGCCTCGATAAAAGCGTATGGGATTTGGTATGCCTTGGCCTCATTCGTGGCAATCCTGTACTCGAGCACTCTGCGCAGCAGGTTTCGGAGAATGACAGCCTTGCCCTTTGTGCAGAGTAGGATGAGCAAGTAGTGCGATTTAAAGTACTCCTGGTTTTGGAGCAAATGCTGTTGGTATTGGAGATGGTCCCCGCTGGCCAAGTGGACAATCAACGGATAATACATGCTTTGGAACTCTGGGTATTGCGCGATGACCCGCCTGGATGGGATTCTCCCCACCAGGAGACTGACGGGGATCAATAATCTTAGCAATTTGACGCGGTTGACCTCATCGCGCGATTGCAAATGGTCGTAGACCCAGTTCAAATGATGGTAACTTCGCGTCAGTTTGTTCTTGATCAGGTAGAATTGGCCCAGAATGAATCTGTACTCGCATTGCTCCGATTTGGGGAAGTTGCTGAAGTTTAGATTCAAAAGGTTCATGTTGGTGAAGATATTGGCGCACAGCAACGGGTTATCAATCAGAAAATAAATCTTGTTGAGCTTGTTGACGACGGAAAGGATCAGTGATTTCTTCTCGTTCCAGCCCTTCATGCTTCTGATGTTGTTGAACAACTTCGACAGGCACGTCGACATGAAGATGAGTCGCCTGAATTTTTTCCCTGGAATGTGCACATTCAGGATCAGGTCGAGTCGCTTGATAATGGGATAGATGTATCCCAGTGTGCCACGGAACAGCTTCGCACTGTGAAGACCGAAGGAGTTGTTCATAACGACGACTGTCAGGTCGTTGAAGAATGTCAGGAACAGGTCGTGGGACCGCAGAATCGAGGACGGCTCAACGTCACGACACAGTTTCAAATACGACTCGACAAGACCACTGAAAGCGGGCCAATCACCATCGAATAAGTTCTCTTTCTGGACGGCGTCCTCGATGGCCTCGTTGTCGAAGGATTGCAACTCTGGTTGTAATGCGCCGATTTGGCCCGCTGTGCTGGTGTCCGAGAGATCCACCGAGAGCATCTGCGCCAATTGGACAGAAATGTCCATTTTAGCACGTGCCTGCGATGCCAACTGGCCCAAAGAGGACAGGAACTCATGGACGTGTGACATGCCAGCAAAACAGCCCTTTTGTTGATGTTAGGAAACTGTCCAAACAGGCAGGAAAAAAAAAACACTTCCTGTTTTCTTTCCTCTATTTAGAAACGGTGAGAAATATCCACACCAACAGCCGATGGAAGTCAGTGGAAGTCGGGGTCCTCCTGCAGGCCAGAGACCTCCGCTTACGAAAGAGCAGATTTTGCTACAGCTGAAACAGCAAACGAAACAACCGACCGATGGCGCCGCCGCATCATTATCATCGCAAGAGACAACAGTGAAGAGGCAGCAACAGCAGCAGCAGCAGAAGAGGAAGAACAAATCAGCGTCGAGTAAACGTGGCAAGAAAAGCAGGGTTGAAGGGTTCAAGATTATCATTAGACTGCTGCCGCCCCAATTGCTCGAGGAATCGCTGTGGCAGAAGCTTCAGTTGGACAACGACAAGGTCAACGACCACAATGGCGTCCTGGCCAAGTACTTCACACAGGGGAAATACAGTGCAAAGCCTTTCAAGACCCCCGAGTTTTCGAGGGCCTATGTCCAGTTCAGGACTGCGCACGCTGCCGAGAAGTTTGTGCAGACGTTCAGGGGAACGGTGTTTGAGGATGAGAAGGAGACGATGGTTCCCGTGTTTGCCCAGTCGCTGTTCGAACGTATGCCCGAGGAGAGCAACAAGAGGGCCACTGCAGAGTCAACACAGTCATCGTTTGCCGATATTCCTGCGTTCCAACTGTTTACGAAGTATCTGAACAAGGACATTGACCGTCCAGAATCGTTCCTGCATCCACCAAAGAAAGAGGAGAAAGAAGCCAAGTCGAAGGCTAAGGTAAATGACAAGACCAATGCCGAGGATAAAAACAAGAAGAATACCAAGGGCGAGAAGAAGGAGAAGGGTAAGAAGAAGAAGCAAGGCAAGGAACCAGAAGGGGTTAAAAGAGCTAAGCCACCAGTGACCGGCAATGAAAAGAAGAAGGGGGGTGACAAGAAGAACGAAGGTGAAAAGAGGAAGAATAAGAGGCCAACAGAGAGGAAGAGACCAGCGTCGGCACCGGAGACCACGACGTCCAAACCAACGCCCAAACCTTCCAAAAAGACCCAATCAGCGTCAAACGCCCCGGGAAAACCCAAGCCACAGCCAATCCATCCAACTCCAGAGAATCCCATGCCTGCCCCTGTCAAGAAAATTCTGAAGAAGGATGACTCCGGTGAGGCTAAGCCGAAACCAAAACTGTTGATGCGGCAGTGATTCAAATAGATTCAAAAACTCGACACTACAAAACCGTAGACAAAAGGATATTATAGAGAATTCAAACAGAAAGGCATATATGCGTTTGAAAGAGTGAAAGAAAACAAAAAAAAAAAGAGTATTAAAAGATGGCATCGAGGGTGCAGCAGATACATAAGGCAGCCAGGCAGCCCAGACAACAGTCGCTGCCGTCTGGACCACTCTTTTGTGGTTGCTGTTGGACGTAGACTGGCTGCTGTTGCTGGTAGTAACCCTGTTGTGGTTGACCTTGACCTTGTTGGTAGTAGCCCTGCTGCGGCTGGCCCTGTTGGTAGTAGCCTTGCTGGCCATAAGCCTGTTGTGGGGGCTGGTAGTCGTTAAAACCCCTCGATTGCTCCTGCTGGAAGCCCGGTGGAGGACCCTGTGGGGCTCTGTATTCCTCCTTGTTACCGGAATTGTAGTACTTCTCAGCGGACATGTTCAATTGACTGGCTGGGCTTAAATTTATCTGATGGCGCTGGACAAAAGAGGCCACGGAGGGAGAGCTTTTTAAGTCGTTGTTTTTTTTTTCTTTTTTTTTTCTCTTTTTTAGCTCAAGTCACGTTTCCCGCTGCCTCCCAGTCACGTGAGAGACCTCAGCCGCAGCAGCTCCCAGCCCCAACCCCACATCTGAGATTGGTTAGGGGGG
>JAJMKO010000115.1:0-27593 GCA_030569275.1 [Candida] sanyiensis | reverse complement strand
TTGGCTTTCATTCAAAGAGCTGCTCAAAGTCAATCTGAACTTTTGAGTGAATGACTCAAAATTGTTCAAGAGTGTGTCAATTTATTGTGTTTTTAATGCTCTCCGAGTTATTTCCTTGTGACTAGCCTCTCATAAATAGTGGAAACGTTGCCCATCTAGGCCCTGTGTATGTGCTCCTATTCTATGGCAATGCTTAAAGTTTTCACTGGAATGTGCTTTGAATACACTGTCAACAGTTAGACCCATCTTCTTTTCACCTCATTTGGAGTACTTTTCGTTTCTGATGGATGGCGCCCGAGAGACTGCCTGCAGGCTTTTCTGAGTTTTCTACCACTTCTCAGTTTCTTTGGTTGACAGAGACTGCTGTCGGGTAGTAGAGCAGGTTAGCGACGGTTTCCCGTCTATGTGGCACTCTGTTGAGGTCTCGGACAAGTGACTGAAGGTGGGTGGTTGAAGTTGGACCCAGTATCTCTTCAACTACTGCTGTTGGCCTGGATCTGTTGTCATATCCGTCTTTTGCAGCCTCTGTCTGTCCACCTTTGTGTGGCCAACTGTCTTGTATTGGATGCGGGACCACTTCTCAATCGATCAATCCAATCTGCCGGGAACAATGGCCTCTAGGAGATGCATATATATATGTGGCTTGTATAGGGAGCCAATCTATGAACCCCTCCCTGAGTGTCTGAGTGTTGGGCGCTATCAGTCGTTTTTAAAAGTTCTGTAGCGTTATTGTGGTTCAGTGGGTTGTGGACTCTTGGATTGTGGTATCGTGGGTTGTGTGTGGATTGTGGATTTCTGCCCGTGGGTTGTGTTTGTGGCTGTTCTTCGGTATAGAGAGAGACCCTACTTTGACTCGCTTTTCTTTTCACCGTTCCTGGAAAGTGCCGCCCCCCCCCCCCCCCCGATAAGGCTTACACAAGTCACGAGTCACGAGGGCTTTGCCTTGTGGAACCACAAAAGTCCCATCCATTTCGGGCTTTTATTTGCCACACTTGGTGGCTGTCAGTTGGTAGCTGAATTCCCTCCCAATCCCACAAGAAAGCGATTGGCGACAAGGAAATACTCAAAGCTAGTGGGTCGAAGTGTAAAGATATGTACTTGACTTACTGGTGAGAGAAAGTGGCGGAAGATCAAGCAATGTGACACCTCTGATCGTTGCAACGGATCTCAATTCTGGGATGAAAGACTTTTGGCACATCTATTATCAAAAATGCAACCCAAAGGCATCCCAATATTGGCGATCTCCACGAAGTACACCTCAATATTGCTGAAGCCCTGTTTCAACTATTATTTCCGCAATACCTCGATACTCAGTACTCTTTTTTTCACAAGCATTGACTGCGCCAACATATTGATCCCTCGTATGGCCACCGGACAGTTTATCTTGGGTGTCATTGGCTGTCTCTGGATATCAAATGTTCTACAAGCATTCCGTGAAGTGGATCGATCACCACTTATGACATAATGACAAGAGATTAATTCAGGGGGCTAAATTCTTAGATCAATGGTCATTCTCGTCTTGTGGGTCAATCTTAAAGATCTTGTCAGCATTCAGCAGACGGTGAGGATCGAGGGCGATCTTGACTCTTCTCATAGTGTCAATGGCCTCGTCACCCAACTCCTGCAACAAATACTCTCTCTTACCAACACCAACACCATGTTCACCAGTACAGGTGCCGTCATTGTCCAGGGCACGCGTGACCATTCTCTCAACGAGCGCCTTGGCTTCCTTGCTCTGGAATTCCTGGTACAGAACCAAAGCATGAAAGTTACCGTCACCAACATGACCGATAGTGGTGCAGTCAAAGCCTGACTTCTCGATGTCATCCTGAGTCTCAGTAATAACAGTGGAAAGTCGGGAGATCGGGACAGCTACATCAGTGATGTAAACCTTAGTTTGCTCGCCGTACTTTCTCTTACCCCAGTCAATGGTGGACCACAGAGCTTGACGTCTTGCCGACCACAGTTCTTCCTTTTCGTCCTCTGTCTGCGCAAACCGGAAGTTAATGCTGTTGTTCTTGGTAGTAACGTTTTTGATGGCCGAAACAAGTTCGTTCACAATGGACTCGGATCCACCTATTTTGATCAACAATGTTGGCTTTTCTAACCAAACCTTGGAAGTGGACTTTACATCGTTAATGCATTTCATCATTTTAGAATCCAAGAGTTCAACGGCATTCACTTGAATACCTCTTGAGATTATATCTGAGACGGAATCAGTTGCATCCTTGATCTCATTGAAATTGACGACTGCGACAGTCTCAAACTCAGGTTTGACGTGCAACTTCAAAGTAATCTCAGTCACAATTCCCAAGGTACCTTCAGAGCCAATGAACAAGCCGGTCAGGTTGTAACCAGCACTTGACTTTCTTGGTCTCTTCTTAGTCTTCACTATGGTTCCATCTGCAAGCACCACAGTTAAAGCGAGTACATTCTCCTTCATCGTTCCGTATCTCGCAGCGTTGGTACCAGAACAAGAGGTGGCAACCATTCCACCAATCTGGGCACCCGGACCTGGATCTGGTCCAAACAGGAAACCATAGGGGGACAGGTGCTCGTTCAAGTCTTGCCAACCCACAGACGGCTGTACTCTAACATCCAGGTCCTTCTCGTTCAACTCTAGAATTTGGTTCAGCCTGTTCAAGTCAATTGTGATACCTCCTCTAGATGCAATGAATTGGCCCTCAAGAGAGGTGCCCCCAGAGAAAGGAACGATAGGCACACGGTACTTGTGGGCGATCTTGAGGACTCCTGAAACCTCCTCAGTGTTTCCAGGGTAGACGATCAACTTTGGACGCTGGCCTGGAAGTGGGTGATGCGTCTGGTAATAAGAGTCGGAGTGAGTGTCAAAGTCAGATTCGGAGGAACTCGTAAAAGCCTCTCCGAGATACTCTTCAATCTCCCGGAATGCCTTGCAAAAGTCCTCCGTGGAGCCGTATTTAATCGGGGTGAGCTCCTCAAGCTTAGTGGTTGAGGAGGAGGTGGTCGAGGAGGTGAATGCGGAGTCAAGGAAGGATAAGTGTGTAGATTTGGCGGCTGGAACAGAAACAGAAACTTGAACCTGCTTGCTATTAAACTTGGAGAGTGCCAATGCAGAACCAGCACCTGTGACGAAGAACAGAAAGTAGAGTCTGTAACTATGACTGTTGACACCCGAAATGGAGGAGGAGGAGGAGGAGGGGAAGGAGGAGTTCCATCTCCTAAAGATCCGGGCCAGTGTTGGGTGTGGTGCGAGTCCTGTAAGCCTAGAAAGAACCATCGATAGTCGGCAAGAATGATTAGCATCTTCACACCTGAAGAAGAATGAGTGCAATGAAACTTTCGATAACTTGTTCAACATTGGCGCCACACTTCCCGATCTGGACGATGACAATGCGAACATTCATTGTGAGTGATCAGCATCGGGAGTAGAGACACATAGCGTCCTGGCTTAGTGTCGGAACAGCTGGTAGATACGTTTCATAAGTTAACAGCATTTGGGACCCACTGTTTGCGAAACCATGGCATGAAGAAAAGAAGTTTCTTTGTCCTGTAGTGTGGGTATTTGTTTTTTTTTCCTGTCAGGTACAATCACTACTCATTACCCGGCTGCTGGATCATATGGGTCTTTTTTTTAGTGACCTCCATCATTTTGAAGTCGTCTGTTTACAAGGAACTTGTTAAACCGATGCACCGAGAGCACCAAGCCAGGGAGGGTCCTCAGTTAGTTGACAACCTCGAGAAAGCCACTCGTCTTACAGGGAAAGGAAAGGTCAAGAAGCAGACCTTCACGATCTTTAACTCCGAGAAGAAGATTATCAGTTGGAGATTCAACGAGTGGGATTATGGCAAGGAGAAGATCAAGCTACCATCTGATGCCCGCGGCCTGTTTACACTCGAAGATAAGAAAACAGTGGCTGTAAGAGGCTATGACAAGTTCTTCAACATTGATGAGATTGGCGAGACTAAGTGGGGTTGGCTCAGAGACAATACCCATGGTCCATACTCTGTCACTTTGAAAGAGAACGGCTGCATTATACTCATTTCGGGTCTAGCTGACGGAACTCTCATTGTGTGCAGTAAACACTCAACGGGCGAACGGAACGATACACAGAAGAACCATGCTCTAGCTGGTCAAAAGTTTTTGGAGAACCAGCTGGCAAATGCTGGCGTGGAGCCAAAGGAGTTTGCCCTGGAGCTACACAGACAGAACCTTACCGCTGTCGCCGAATACTGCAATGATGAGTTTGAGGAACATGTTGTGGAATACAGTGGAGAAGATGTTGGTCTCTACCTACATGGGTTGAACTTGAATCAGCCTGTTTTTAGCACTTTACCTTTCTCACAGGTTCACCACTTTGCTGAGAAGTATGGCTTCCACAAGATTGACTACTTTGAGAAGAACAGCTTTGACGAGCTTCGCACAGTCCTTGAGGAATGCTCTAAGACCGGATCATACAATGGCAAGGAAGCTGAGGGGTTTGTTATTAGATGCAAGCTGAAATCATCCGGCGACGACTACTTTTTCAAGTTCAAGTTTGAAGAACCATACCTTATGTTTAGGCAATGGAGAGAAGTCACCAGAGATTACATTCAGAACAAGACGAGAGGTGATATAAAGTTCTCGAAGCATAAGTTTATCACCAATAACTACCTAGATTTTGTCATCCCTTTGATTGAACGGGACCCTTCGATTGCAGTCAAGTTCTTGGAAGGTAAGGGTATTATTGAGCTTCGGAGAAAGTTTCTAGAGCACTATGGAAAGACTGGAACAGAGATTTTGAATCAAGAGCTGTTAGAGGAGCTTGACTCCATCAATGCATTGAAGAACTTGACCATTGACGAAGGGACGAAGTTTGTTATTGTCCCAGTTGCTACGATTGGTTGTGGTAAAACAACAACAGCATTAACTTTAACCTCTCTTTATGAGGAATCTTGGGACATTGTTATGAACGATGATGTTCCAAATGGGAAGAACTCACAAAAAGAGTTTATCAAAAGGGCTCTTCACAAGCTCCAGACTAAGAAAGTCGTTTTTTTGGATAGGAACAACCATCAATTTAGAGAGAGAAAACAGATCTTTGACGACTTCCATGAACTCAGAGATGATTACATTAGTCACAATATCAACATTCAGTTCATCTGTTTGAACTTTGTGGGCGATGCAACGACTACTCAACAGCTTTGGGACTTGACAACCTCCAGGGTCATCGAGAGAGGCGACAACCATCAGTCCATCAAAGCTAGTACTGATGGAGTAGCAAAGGTGAAGGGAATTATGAACGGTTTCATCAGACGTTTCGAACCTGTCGTCGTGGAGAAGTCCCCAGACTCCCAATTTGACCTTGTTGTTGACCTCAATGTCAGTGAGTCCAACTCCTCTCTCCAGAATGCGAAAGTGATAATTCAAAAGATACACGCTAAGTATCCAGTTTTGATTGGGACTATGCCATCTGATAAAGATGTCCAAATGTGCTTCTCCAAGGCCCTGTCTTTCAAGCCCACCTTCACCAAAAATTTTCCTAGGGCAAAAGAGAACCCGCAGAAAAACCGCCAGAAGCCACAAGGGGGAGGAGTCTGCAAGCAACCAAAGGAAAAGAAAAAAGATCCCGTTTTCTTCAGCATTCACTTGAGTGGAACTTCACTCCTACTGTCTTTGATTGATTCACTTCTGGCTAGTAAGGGTAACCGCTTTAACTGTCTACTTGACACGCTAAGGGAGAGATCTAGAGTTCAGGATGAATTTCATGTCACACTAGCCCATATCAACCAGGGAAAGAGAGGAACAGATGTTGAGAGACAGATCTGGAAGGAGTACATGTGCTTTTATGATTCCAGGTGCAAAGACGAGAGCAAGGAAACATCATTTGATGTCCTAGCCAATATTCAATTAAACGAGGTTGTGTGGAACGAAAAGGCGTTAGCTGTGATGGTAAAAGTTTTATCTTTTGTTGACAAAAGAACAGGTTCTGAGCTGCCTTTCTCTGTTTCCAACAGATTCCCACATATCACCATTGGTACTGCTTCTGAAGATATCAAACCTTTCTACTCCAACGAGCTGGCTGCCATAGCCAGTAAGTACACTTTTGAGGGAGTCTACCCTGATGTCACCATTCTGAAGTTCAGTGGCGACAAGATTGAAAAACTACCGTTGAAGGTTAACTTCTAACATTAATCAACATGTATCATTTGTAAAGAAATTAATAATCAATAATTACGGAGATTGGCTTGAGGCTTCATTACTTGGTGAAGTCGCCTTTGTTAATCACAAAAACGTCCAATGCACTCAACGCGGCGTATAATCTATTCTCGGCCTCTGGGAAGACCAAGGAGTTGTCGGAGTAGAAGACCTCATCGGTGACCTCCTCCTTGTGACGAGGCAAGCAGTGCATGAACTTCCAATTTGGAGCTGCAACGGCGGTATGTGCGCTGGAGATTTGGAAACCAGCAAATCTTTTCAGCTTCTCCTGGGTCTCGAACTCTTGACCCATGGAGATGAAGGTGTCAGTGACCAAGATGTTTGCACCCTTGGAGGCCTGTAGCGGGTCGTGTAAGAGCTCAAGAGTAGCACCGTTCTCACCAGTAATCTCTTTGGCCCTGTCAACAATATGCTGCTCAATCTCGATTCCCTCTGGAGTGGCGACAGAGACGTTGATTCCAAACTTCATGGCAGCGATTGCCAGGTCGTTGATCACATTGTTAGCGTCACCTATCCAGGTCAATTTCAAGCCCTTTAGCTCGCCAAATGTCTCCTTAACGGTCAACAAGTCTGCGATGGCCTGCAATGGGTGGTAGGTGTCACACAAAGAATTGATGATGGGGACATCAGAGTGGGCGGCGAGGTCCTGAATCTCCTTGTGGCTGTTAACTCTGGCAAAAACTGCTGAAACCATGGAGGAGATGACCTTGGTGGTGTCATAAAGAGACTCGTTGACTCCGAGTTGGATGTCATCCTTGCCGAGGAACATAGGCTGGGCTCCAAAGAAGGCAGCTGCACCTTCGGAGGAGATTCTTGTTCTTGTGGATCTCTTGGAGAAGATCAAAGCAACGGTCTTGCCTAGTAGCTTGTCATGGTTCTCTTTGATCTGCTCCTTTGTACCCGTCTTGACGATGGACTTGTAGTGGACAGCCTTGTGAACAAGATGTTGGAACTCGGAAGTGGTCAGATCGGAGATGGAAATAAGATGACGCATTTTGGATGTGGCTTGTGTGGTAAACAGGCGTCTGGCCAAAAACATTAATTGGTGGAGTGTGTATAAGGGGAAGAGATTGACTGAGCTGGGGAAATATTGTCGAGGCTAACCATGAAAAAAAAAAACGGTGAATCATCGGTAAGGCCACGCTACCCTGAAATAAAAATGAGTAGGAGGAAGCGAGATGCCTTAATGTCGAAGTTGTTCCGCTGCCTGCTCTTTAAGATGAGCCAGTTTTTGTTCCAGAAAGGCCTTCTTATCAACATTAAAATGCATCTGCTGTTTCAAACTTTCAATCCTGGTCACCCTTGACTCCAGCAAGTGTTTAATTCTCTGTACCTCATTGCCCAACATCTCATCCCCAGACTCTAGAAGGCTGAGCCTTAGAGGTTGAGGTGGTTGTTTGTTCTCTTTAGCCCCTAAGGACCGTCCTTGCCTCACTACCAATTCCTCCCAGTCTTTCAACTCATCGTCTTCGTGGGATACGTCTCTGGCAAGGTTTGTTAGTAACTTCTCTTTCTGTATGGAGGATACGGGGACCACGTACGATTGATTGATAGCTTCTTCAATATCCATCCGGCGCAAACTCTCCTGTATGTCCCTTTGTCTCCCTGTCAGCACTAAGCTGTCATCCTCAATCATGTCGGCTTGTTGGAAGAACCTGTTGTCGTCATATTCCTCTTTGTTACTCTTTACAACGTCGTCTGTGAAGTCTAGCGAAACATACTCAGGCTGGTTCCTGGCGCTATTCTTTTCGCTTTCATTGCTAGTGGGGAAGGCGCTGTTCCCAACGACAAGGCTCTCTGGGGAACTGGTATGTGACGTATCTTTTTGTGAGGAGTGTGGAGGGACATTGACAGCGGTGGGATTCTTGGCGGTACTATAATGCGTTCTAAGTGACTGTTTAGGCATAGGCTCTTCGTCAGAGTCGTGTAGGAGTAGTGGAATATTCAGCGTTGCCTTTCTGTTTGTCCCTGTCTTCTTGACTTTAAAACTGAAACCATCCAGGTTGTTTTCATCAAATTCATCCTGTTCCCATATGTTAGAAAAAAGCGACAGAAATGCACCACTCTGGACACTTATACGTACTGCACAAGACTTGGACATACTGAGTCCAGGCTTCATTTTGTTCTTGGGGAAAGTAGTTCTGGATTTGGATGGAGTTGTTCTGCGTAACGCCTGGGAACTTGATGGCTTCTTGAGTTCGCTCAAATCATCTTCACTATCATCCTCATTACGTATCGCCACCACTTTAGGCTTCCTTGAACTCATTGCAGCGCAGCTTATTCGACTCGCCAGCGCGTGTAACTTGCAAGTCGTAGTTTATAACAACAATATTGCATGGCAGGGACAAACACCCACACACCCAATGCTGATCCCCATAACAAAAAATTTCCCTGCCAAAAAAGCGAATCCAAAAAAGCCTGGCCACCACCACAAGCGCACTGACTACGACGTCCGCCAATGGCTGAGAACCAACAAGATGCTGCCAGGAGGCTTCATGAAGCGATGCTTCTGAAACCAGAGAATACTCTGTTTTCAGAGCCGGAGCTACGGCAGATCACCGAAACAGAAACCGCAGCTGATCTAATGGTTATTGTTCAGGTGCTACTGAACCAGAGCCTGGTGAAACTAGTGAAACAGAATGGGGACCTGAAATTTCAGGCAGTGGAGGCCCAGGAGGCTGTCAAGCGAGCCAATATGTCCTCTGATGAATCGTTGATCTACTCCCAAATAGAAGCTTCAGGGAGAGAGGGTATATGGACCAAGACCATCAAGGCCCGTACGAATCTGCATCAGCATATTGTCACCAGGTGTCTCAAGTCTTTGGAAACACAGAGGTTGATCAAGAGCGTTAAATCTGTTAAGTTTCCCACGAGAAAGATTTACATGCTGTACCATCTGATGCCATCCATTGAGGTTACTGGTGGTCCATGGTTCACCGACGGTGAGCTCGATTCAGAGTTTGTGGAATCACTACTAACGATCGTTTGGAGATTTGTCACAAATAAGACATTCCCCAACGTCTTCAGTAACGACCTGGACCTGCAAAACAACCAACTATACGCCGCCAACTACAAGAGTTATTCGACAGTGGAAGAAATTCTGGAATTCATAATCCAATCGCAAGTCACCACTGAAGAGCTGGTAGAAAGTGACGTTAGGGCCCTCTGCCAGGTGCTGGTCTACGACGACAAGCTTGAGAAGGTGAACATGGATTGTTACAAGTCAACCTTCAAAAGTGTGGTTGATCTGAAGGAGGAGAGAATTGAGGAAGGATTCTCTATCTTTGACGCGTCCAGCTTCATCACCTCCGTTCATAATGATGACGATGACGATGGACTTGTCTACTTTGACGAGTACACACTCTGATCCCAACCTTTGCATTTCTATCTCCAGCGTAGCTGCTTGTAAATGAACTCTTGTGCTCCAAAATCGTCAAATCCAGACACGATCTTCTCCTCCTTCACAACAAGACTGTTTTCATTCAGCAGACTCCACAGATATTCCCTTTCCCTTTCGTAGTTCATTCTGATTGGTATCTGTATTAGCACTCTTGCCTCAACTGATTTCTCCAGAAACTTGCAAATCATGTTCACAACCCAACGGGGATGATCCGGTGAGTAAATAGGGTCAGCGATGACGATGGTTTTGTACTTGGCATCACCCTTTGCTTCCAGGAAACTTGACGGGTCTGTCCAATCCAGAACGAGACAGTCAGAGTCAAGCTTATTCAAATCTCTATTCATCTTCAGGTTGTCTAAAATCTCTGGCAGATCTGTCATAGTCACATCGTGCCCGAGGAGTCCAATAGTTATTCCCACTAGCCCAGTTCCCGAGCCAAGCTCAAGAACAGGATCCACCAGAAGCTCGCTATTGTTAACAACAAACTCACTTAGCACAAGCGAGGAGCCCCATGTTTTCAGTCCCAGACTATCACTTGTCAATGCCGGCTCGTTTAGCAAAATAGGTTTGTCAAAATTCTTGAGGACAATTCTTCTTTGGAAGTTAGGCCTGGCCGTTCTGCCACAGTTTTCAGAGATCCTGGTCGAGGTCAGTTGCATAATTTCCTCATCTCCTTGGAATGCCGGGGACGCCAGGATCATGTTGAGGTACTGGAAAAAATCCTGGGTGAATTGAATCCGGATCAGGTTCCTTGCCAGCTTATGATATCCATTCGACTCCAGCCATTGCTGTGATTCCAAGAACTGTGCTTTGTCAATGTCCTTCAACCCCAGTAGCGCATCTTCACTGGTGTCATCAGAGACGTCCCTCTCTCCGAAGTTGGTTTCCTGACCCCGGTTGAGAAGCTGAAGGATCGTTAGAATGATTACCCTTGGCGTCCTGGTGTTCAACAGAGGAAGATCCAGGGCATGCAAAAGTCCTTCAGACTGTTGGTCCTCATGGGCAGCAGCGGCCTCAGCCTCAGTGCGAGGTGACGCCGCGACTGATTGCACCGTCGCTGTATCTTCATAGGACTTGTTGACTTCAGGAGTGAAGAACGACAACGGATCAAAGCCCATTAAATTGGATCACTGTCAGCTGCTTTGTCACAAAGTTTTTTTTTTTTTGTTTTTTTTTTTGTCCGTCTTTGTCTAGGGAAAAGCAAAAGCTCATCACAACTAACCTAACCAAAGAGCAAGGGAAGGTGTGCTATAGAAAAGTACTCCTAATTTGAAATGCTCTATAATGTGTTTATGCTAATTACAAGCCCTTCCAAGTTGCCTTTTCCAACATGTCCACCTTCTTCTTTGAGATAGCTTTAAAGAATCCGCAGGCAATCATCTCCTCGCACTTCTGCAAGAACAACGCCAAGGAAACCTTGTCCCATTTTTCCTCTTCCGTTGAATCCACATCATTGAAGAACTGGTATATATAATTGAAGCGTCTCTTATCGTCCAAGTACGCTTCAAAGATCTGCTCCTTGTCATCCAGGATCTGATTGAGATCCTTCAAGCATTGTTCTCTGTTAAGGGAGTATTTAAAGGCAGTGTAAAAGTCATAGATGTTCATGTTCAAGTTGGTTTCTCTGTAGATCTGGTACAGATTTGTGAGTATTGGATCAACAGAGTTGTTGAGACTGTCCATTACCTCATGTCCCGTTGAGGATTCTCCAAGGTAGATCTCATGGTTGATCAGTGATTCCTCTATAGAAGCACGAACTTGAGGCACAAGATTTGTTCTGATAACTTCAATGTCGTTGAGTTGGAATAACTCATTAAATGTAGCATCTCTGTAGTCACCCTTGATGTTTTTTTTCATAAAATCGTCCAGTGTCTTGAAGAATACGTCCTTGAGCTTCCTGAACTCAATTCTCATCTGCAGGCCCAGCTTGTCAGATGAGGTACTGTTGCAGTGCTGCAAGGACTCAATCATTGAAAAGTTGAGATTGAGTTTCAGCTTAGAATTCAGCGATTGTGAGATATCGTCCTTATCGGCCAATAGAGCAATGTCAGCTAGTAGTAGCCTTAGCTCTGCCAAAGAGTTCATTTTCTCACTTAGGTTCGTAATCAGTTCGTTAAGGAACTGCACCCTGACAAACTCATCTCGACTAGACAACTTGTAATAAATCTCCAGGAAGTTTCGTTCTTTAGAGAACGCCTTAGGAGACAAAACTTCAGTTGATAATCGGTAAATGGACTTGAAATGGGATGTTATGGTGGAAAATTTTCTGAACGAGTCCTTGAGTAGATCAGAAAGTGATGTGTCATCAAACAAAAGTTCGTGAAGTCTCTTGGGCTCAATATCTTTCCTCTCCACAAGCTTATTGATGTGCTTTCGAAATGAGGGCAACATTCTTAGGGCCTTGGTATATGCGGATGTCAACTGCAGGTCATTCTTCCTTTCGAACAGCCTCCAGGACACGGTAGACAACGGGTTTCCATAAAAAAAAGTCATCTTAGCAAACTTAAGGATCCTCAGGAAGTCATCCACGGTCTTAATGGAGTCGGTAAAACGATCTAGGATGAATCGTGTCAGTTCTTCGCCAAGAAGATGGTCCTCGGAGATGATTACCTCGTTGACAATCATGTTGATTATAGTGTCAGTCTGCTCAATCTTGAATTGGCTAAAAGTTAGGAAATGTGATACTTGAGTATTCAGCCTGGTCAGCAGGGTCTTTAGACTGGTGGCGACATTGAAAACAAACTTGAACGGAATGCGGCCAATGTAGGAGTGACATAGTCTCAAAAGCCGGTTCAACATCCCTAGATTGAAAGAGTCAATGTCTTCAAACATGACGATGACACGTATGTCATCGCCAGTGGATGCCTTTTTCTGTCTGGAGCACCATTCTTCCACAATGCCAAGGTCGAACAGCAGTCTTCTGTCCACGTTGTACAGTTGGTCGGATTCGTCCTCACTTTCTGAGTCAGCATTAACGTCATAGAATGAACCGAGTTTCTCATCTGTGACCTTCACCACCGTGCTCTTGTTCCCCTTCTCAGATGTGACACTGTGAATGATAGTTTTCAAGATCTGTCTCATCGTGGTAGATTCCTTCGAGTTGAGGACAACTGGCTTGAAATTCCTGCTTTGTCTTCTGAGATGCACGTCTAGCTGTGTGGTGAAGTTGGAGCTTGTGGAAACGCTGGAATTCGGGATGACAATGGCAGTGTCGATGGTCTGCAAGCAGGGCTGGGAGATGATATGTGTGATATCAGAAAGGATCTTGGAGGAGATATCCTTCATGATCTTGGAGGACAAGTACTCCTGTCTTCGTGAGGCCTGGGTATAGAGCTGATGTCGAAGCTTGACGTTTTCGAGGGACTCCTTTCCCTGAAGCAGCTGCAGGAAGGGAAGGTTATCCTGTGGCAGACCCTCTCCTGCGACAAGCTGGACGGGGTCGTTGGTGGTCCCCGCCTTCGTCCTCTGGCGTTTGTTCCTCCTCACCACATAGACAGTCTGGCTCGTTAGTCATGGCTGCTTTGAGAAATGCGACGCTGCTGTGCTCACCTTTTGAGACTCGTTGTAGCCCGAACCCTCCATTGCAACGGGACCGAGACGTCAATGCCTGTCTTCTTCCTGCATCTGAAAGACTTCAAACCAAGCCCGCCCTAAAACAGCAGCCAGTCGCGAACTGTTCAGTCTATGCCTAAAAGTACACCTAGGTCCGCCCGTCAGACCAAAATTTACGCGGGACGACCCAAGGTGGGTGAGTGACAATTTAAAGTTCCACAGGTAGGAAGAACGCAGAAGTGGTTGAGGCAACCCTCGAAACGCCGGTTGCTTGGTTGTTAGAAGCAAGCTGAAGTGTATATAGTTTTAGCATCTGAAACTGAGATAAATATAAGGGTATAAAATGGTCGAGGTGTTGTACCACAAAATCCTGACCCAAAGCCAAACACAAAAAAAGAAAAAGACAAGGAACGGGTACTGGAATGAAGGGGTCCAATGTTCTTTCGCGTGTGCCCAATGATCACCTGCGTCGGGACCGAGTAGAACTTTTACGTTCGCGATTTCCACCCTCGGCCCCCGCGCCGCGCCGCCGGTGTCTACGCTGACATAAGGTCGGCTCGTAATTCTTGTATTAGCCGTTTTCCCCTCCTACGCGAACCCTTTTTTTTTTTCCTGGCTTGGTGCGAAAACAAAAACAAGGCGCTCGAATTTAAACTCTCTTTCTCCTGCTTCAACAACTTCTTTTCCTCCAGAATGGCTCAAGTCAAGTTTCCAGGTGACGACAAGGCCACCACTCTGAAAGATATCATCCCTCATTTTGCTCTTCCCTCGGAACAGGTGGACGGCTCTCTCCCTGTTCCAGGCACCGAGACGGAGGAGTTCTCGCCAGTGTTCAGAAATAAGTATCTGAATGGTGAGGAACCGGTCAGTGTCCTGCACCCAACCTTGAACACCTTCTACCATATCTTTGAGGAGTCCATCAAGATCCACGGTAAGAACAGCTCCGTCGGTTACAGGGAAAAGAACTCGGCTGGGGTCTTCAATGACTTCTACACATGGGAGACCTACGAGCAATTGGGCCAAAAGAGAACATGGGCTGGTTCCGCCTTCTTGACCTTGGTCGAGAAGTACGCTCCGCAGGCCCCAAAGGACTTCATTCTGACGTTGTTCTCTGCCAACAAACCAGAGTGGATCATTTCTGATTTGGCTGCCCATGCGTACTCCATCCCAAACACCCCATTGTACGACACATTGGGCGCAACTGCCACCGAGTACATCTTGAAGCTCACCGAGTCCCCAATCATGGTTTTGTCCAAGGCCAAGCTCTCAAAGGTTTACGATGTTGCTTCCCCACACTTGAAGGTTTTGATCTCAATTGAGGAGGTTTCACCAGAGGATGTCAAGGAGGCCCAAGACAAGGGCTACCACTTGATTGACTTCAATGAGTTGTTGAAGATTGGTAAAGAGAACGAGAGAAGCCACATCCCACCAACCCCTGACACTCTATACACCATCTCCTTCACCTCTGGAACCACTGGTGTGCCAAAGGGTGTCCAGTTGAACCATTCTCACATCACTGCTGGTGTTGTGTTCCTCGTTGCCCACGTTGGTATCCCAAATAACCCAACCTCCCTTGTCTTCTTGCCATTGGCGCACGTTTACGAGAGATTTAAAATCTGCTACGAGTTGTCTGAAGGTGGTGCGATTGGTTTCCCACACAACCCAGAAAACCCAAAGAGTTTCCTGGACGACATCAAGATCTTGAAGCCAACTCATATCTCCTCCGTTCCAAGGCTCTACAACAGAATTGAGTCCGGTCTCAAGGAAAAGATTAAAACCACCCCAGGCTTCAAGGGCTGGTTGCTGAGATACGCTGTCAACCATAAGCTAACGACTACTGAGCACGAGGACAATCCAGGCTTCGTCACCAGTGCCTTGAACAAACTTGTTATCAACAAGATTAAGCAGCAACTTGGTTTTGAGAGACTGGACTTCCTGATTACTGGTGGTTCTCCATTGGCTGGTGAATCCATCTCCTACCTGCGCAAGGCTCTAAATTGTGGTTTTTACCAAGGCTACGGTTCTTCAGAGACTTTTGGAGGTATTTCCATCACCACCAGAATTGCCGATGATGCCTCAAGAACAGGTGCTATTGGCATCACCTCGGAGTTCAAGCTCCGTAACTTGCCTGACTTGAACTACACATTCAAGGAGAACAGAAGTGGTGAGCTACTTTTGAGAGGCCCTCAGATCTTCAGCACTTACTTCAAGAACGAGGAGGCTACAAAATCGGCTGTTGACGCTGAAGGCTGGTTCAGCACTGGTGATATCGCCCAGGTTGATGCCAGAGGTAGATTAGCCATTGTTGATAGAGTGAAGAACTTCTTCAAGTTGGCCCAAGGTGAGTACATTGCCAGTGAGAAAATTGAGAACTTTTACTTGGCTAACAACTCATTCATTTCCCAAATCTTTGCCTACGGCAACAGTTTCCAGAGTTACCTGGTTGGTGTCATTGGCATTGAGCCAGATTTGCTGTTGAAGTATGTTTCGGGTGGTAAATTTCCAGCTATCTCTACCCATGAGCAGTTGCTGATGAAACTCGAGGACTTGGAGTTCAGAAAGTTCATCTTGAAGGAGTTGAATGCGAACATTGAGCACACTGGCCTCTTCAGCTTTGAGAAGCTCAAGAACATTCACATAGCTATTGAGCCATTTAAGATCGACGAAGACACCATCACTCCAACTCTCAAGCTGAAGAGAAACAATGCTCAAAGATTTTACCAAAAAGAGATTGATACCATGTATGAGGAGGGTGTGCTATAAATTTTTTTTTTTTTTTGTTTAGCTTAATTAAGTATGATTGAATTCGTTTTGCTTTCTTCAACATATATCTTGATCGAATCATATTGTCATGATCCAAGATATTCCAAGCTCAAACCTGCTAATATTTGAAGAGAGTGTCACTTGTGTAGGGAATTTCACAGAAACCAAGTGATGGCACCATGATATTGTTGAACGGTGAACAACGAACTGGGTACTGGGTGCTGATCGATGGGGGTAATGAGTTGTCAAATAGGTAAAGCCCAAACTTATAAATATCTACCTAGTTAGCTAGGTACCATCATAAGAAAAACGTTGAAAATAGCCCAAAGGGGAATTTTCCTTATCAGTGAGTACGAACGAGTCGAGATTTAACTTAACTTGGTGAGGTGCGCGGGAAAGGTATTTTCATGATCCAAACCAGTAGAGTATACAGCTCGCTGGAAAAATCTGTACTTGCTTGTACTTTCCGCTATAGAAGAGAGTAACTAAGCCCTAGAGATTAGAGATGGCTCAGAATTCTGGAGTATTACGTTCGCTCGAATATCACTGGCGCCACTACGGAGTCTGAGATTTACATTGCAATGTAAAACCTTACCCACACGCGTTACGTTTACAGGGCAGTTTTCAGAGCTGCTATAACATCCTACTGAACTTGATCAACTCTTAACTCCCAGTTCAAAGCTGCCTGCCTGCAAAACTCCTCTATGCAAAGGGGGAAGGAATCAATTTCTCAAATGGAACATCCGTATTTATCATTTCTTCAATGATGGAGTGCGAGGTTTATACCCAAGCAGTCTAGACCCCAGCGAATAAAGTTTGAACACCAGTGAATTAAACAGAACCAACTTACCACTTGGGGAACAGCTTAATGAGGATGAGGCACAAAAAGAATGAGAACATTACCATTCCAAACAACTTCAAAGAGTCAAGCAGTCCGATGTTCTGAATCGTCTTGGACAGATTCTTTCTTGATTTCATAAGCTTACTACTTGTGATCTGTAAACCAGCTTCAGCTGCTGACAAGACGTTTTGATCCTGGTTCAATCTTTCATTGAATGCATTGGCACCTTCTCTGATGCCCACGATAAACTGGAACATATCGTTGAGAATGTCTTCCTGTTGATGCTCCTCAATTTGTAGCTGTTGGTCTGTAGTGATAGTCTTATTGGCGCGCTCCCTTCTCTTCGATCCAAGTAGTCTCTGTTTAAGCTGGTGCAGGTTCTCATCCTCCTCCTGACTTTCAGGGATCGACTCGATGGGCGTGTTATCAAAGTCAACAGAGACTCTTCTGGTGCGCTTCTGCTTTAGCGCCTCCGCCGCCTCATGAATTATGATGTTGTTCAAGTAAATGCCATGTGCGATTCTCTATGAGCTTGTTAGCAGTGGCACTGGGATTCACAGGGGTTTAGCTGGATACTCACATCCGTGTACTCAGCAAGAGAACTTGTGAGTTGGGGATCATTCACCCGATTAGCAATGAATTCTCTTCTCAAGTGGTCCGAATTCTGTTGAAATCAGTTAGTATAGGTCAACGGGGCGATGATCATCTCTCCACATACCTGATCGTGTTTTGCGTAGACAAGCGCATTCACTTCTGCTATTGCTGCCTCCTTCTGTGGATTTTCCACAACTTCGTCGTCAAGCTCTCGTATGAGAGTATCGAGTAACGCAGCTCTGTTCATGTCTGGTAGTTGCTGACCGTTCTTCTTCTCGTTGTTGTTCTTCCTCCTTCTTCCTTTTTTTTTGCCCTACAGGAAACTGTCTTCCTTTCATCCAACAACAAGAACATCCAAACACCTCCGACTTCGTCTCAAAAAGGAAAATTTTCCCAAGGTATCAGAATCTGATCTTGTTTGCACTTGACCTGTGGCTTCCTTTGCTCTGTTTGGGACCAGTTGACACGGTGCTGCCTATTTTGAGTCTTCCTCGTTCTGAGGCTACTCTCTGGGCACTGCCTGGTCACTAATTGGCCCCATTAGTGCATCAGAAGGAAGGGGCCCAGATCACCTTACATGCTGTTTTCGCTAACCGCAACTGAATCCCACATGTTGTCGTTTGATAGTACACGAGCATACATCTATATTTTTATATATTACTTCCATATTCATGGAGCATACGATCCCAGTGACTCAATGGGCTATCACTGCTGGAAACACTAGGACAAGTTTACACCTCTAAAGGTTCATATAGTGTAGTGCAAGCTCTATCTGTTAGCACCACCCTGCTTCGCAGCAAGTGCCTCCTTGTACTTGTTGAAGTTTTCTTCAAACTCTTCGGCTGTGCCATCTGTCCATCTGTAGCCATGATATGGGTGCTGCTTTGGAAGGAAGGTCTGACCTTCAACACCGTAGATATTCTCTCTGAAGGTGGCACCTGAGACAGGATAATCCTCCCAAGCTAGACCTCTTTTTCTCAACTCTGGAAGAACCAGCTCAATCAGGTCATCGAAACTGCCAGGGTTGATTGCAGCTGCAAAGTTGAAACCATCACTGCCGGAGACCTCAACCCACTCCACTAGCTGGTCAACAACTTCCTCAATGGAACCAAGGACCAAGTCCGCAGATCCTTTGACACTAGCATGCTTTCCAAGCTTGGCTTTATTTATTGGGCCCTCTTCAAGGATAGAAGAGCAGAACTGCTTCACAACTTCAGAGTGCATCTTGTTCTCAACGTTTGTCAAGTCCACGTCCTCATCGTAGACAGAGAAGTCAACACCCCTCCAACCACCAACCATGGCAAGGGCGCCCTCCGGATCGCCGTGCTTGGCATACTCCTCATATTTGGCGATGGCCTCCTCATGAGTACGACCAACTATAACCATCACCATTGTGATAATCTTGACGGAGGATGGGTCACGGCCATACTTCTCCTTTGCAGTCTTCCTGATGGAATCAACTTTGGTCTTTAGAACCCAGGGGTTGACGCCGTTGCAAAAGATGATCTCAGCAGTCTTAGCACCTAGCTCAATACCACTAGGGGAAGTACCAGCCTGGATCAAAACTGGGACACCTTGGGGAGATGGCTCAGTGTAGGCAGGGCCTGGGATGGAATAGTACTTACCTTCAAAGTTGATCTCTCTGACCAAGTCCGGGTCGATATATGTGATAGTCTCCTCATCAGTCTTGACAGCATCGGCTCTGAATGAGGACAGAAGAAGCTCGTTGACAGCCTGGACATATTCCTCAGTCTTCTTGTACCTCTCCGATTTCTCTGGAAGCTCGTGGCCGGCAAGCAGGTTCCTTGCGGCACTATCTAGGTAGGAACTGACAATGTTCCAACCCACTCTACCATCAGTCAAGTGGTCCAGAGTGGATAGTTTTCTTGCAAGTAGGTATGGGTGCTCAGAGATGGTGCTGAAGGTTATACCGAAACCAACGTTCTGCGTGACAGCTGCCATCGCTGTCACGGCAATCTCAGGGGCGATACCTGGGTGTTGGGTTCCAGCCTTCACGCCTGTTCTGAAGTTGCCCGGACCCTTGTAAACATCATAGGATCCCAGGACATCGGCGATGAAGATGGCATTGAACTTGGCCTCCTCAGCCTTCTTGGCCAGGTCAGTCCAGAAGCCCAGCTTGGTATAGTTACGGGAGACATCTCCAGGAAAACTCCACAGACCAGCTGGCTGAGTGTTACAGCATCCCTGGATGAATGCATTGAGAATCAACGGACTCTCCCGTTTGACCCTCTTGACACGCTTGTTAACGTTGTCTATGGAAGCACCGCTGTAGAACATTATTTTTCGTTGGCGAATGGGAATTAATTGCAGAGGGAAGGGGGGCAGCTGGTGGTTGGACGAAAAAATAGTCTCTTGTGCGACGCGTTCAGCTGGTATTTATACAAATCATAGGAAAGCGATCCCAATGTCCTGTCCAAGAGCTAACTTGTGTGTGTCAAACATCGAGGTACAGTTCTTATCCGAGCCGAGATGCAATCTCACGTGAAAACGACAATCACAGAGAGAAAACTCCGTTGAGGCTCAGCCATAGAAACAAAACACACTACAGCAGTTCAGGAATCCAAGCATGGTCAGCAGTATCGCTGGTACCATTAGTATTGAGCAACAATGCATCTTCGTGAGACCAGGTCCTTGCTCCAATTTTTTTTTTTTTTTGTATTCCCTTGTCAAACCATTTCTCAATCGCTTGAACCGAAGGTGTGCCGACCGACTCCACAGTGGCGCAGATACATTTCATCAGCACCAGTATCATGTCATTAATCGTGTCATTACTAGTCCTCGTCTTCGGCATCTTCACTAAACAAGGTGTCAATCTTTTGCAGCAGCTCCTTGTCCTTCTTGCTCAGCTCATCCAGGGCGTCCTCGTTGTCATTCACCTCCTGCAACCAAAACAAGTGTCTCGCTCCACTGCTCAAAAACTTGAGTTCAAAGATTCTTCCAGTCTTGCATTGCTCAATTTGGGTCCACGTGACGTCGCCGGGTATGACTAGAAGCTCCTCCCTTTCCACATGCATAGCATTTTCCTTTGGAGCCCACTCAAATGAGAAGAACGACTCGTCCACCTCAGACGGCTTGACTGTAATTTGACCTTGAATGTGGTCAGGAGTGGCAATCTTGGAGACCTCATCGTAAAAGACTCTACCTGCTCTAAACTTTATGGTGGCCATTTTAAGACTTCGGGTCGTAGGTGAAGATGAGACCGGCTTTTGTTGAAGTGATATTTTGGTGGCAAAGGGATCTTTCTTTCCAAGACGTACATAGGCGAGGCACAGGCCACAGGCCGCGCGCGCGGGCCGGCGCGCATGGAGTAGTTCCGACCCAAAATTCACACGTGACTATAGCACCATGACTTTGATGTTTCCGACCAAACTCGTGTGTGTGTGGACAACACCAAGGTGGGTCCTTTGTTCTTGTCCATACAATCTACGTACCTCAACCATGTCCACTCTTGCCATTGACGTCAACGAGGCCGATGCTGTTGTTCTTCAGGAGAATCTTACGAAAACGCGGTCTTTGATCACACAGATCAATGCGTCCCTCGCTCACATTCGGGCAAACACGAAGAAGGCTCAAGAGCTTCTGTCACCCATTGTGGACAAAAACAGGCAACTCAACACATTCCAAAAAAACATTGACGATAGTTTACTTGCAGTATCCAACATCCAGGGAATCGCCAGTGAGGCTACCGTCTACGAGGCGAGATTGGCCGAGCGCATTGACAATGTCAGACAGTATGTTACAACCATCCACAAGGCTGAGGACATCTTAGATAGATTGAACGAGGGATCCAATGGAGAAGGAAGTGCAGAGTACAAAGGTGTCTCAGAAAACCTTCATAAGACTATCATGGACTCCGAATTTAAGCTGGCACAACATTTCAAGGCGATCCTGAACCCTATCTCACACCCGTTTGATCCGCAGATCTTCATGAGCAAAGGAGAGGCGTTCCCATACCTGGAAAGCAACAAGATCAAGGATGCTAGCTACATAATGTTCTTTTTTGATGACAATGACAAGTCTATTGATCCACTTTACATTGAAGAAAGAATCAAGGTTGTCAAGGGCAGTATGGCATTCCTGAGCCCGCTAATACAACACGTGAGGAAAAATGACAAGCTGCCATATGAGAAGGGAAGTAACGGTATCAACATCTATACGGAAGCCCTGGTTGGTTTCATTTACAACGAATATGCACTTTTGGAAGATCTCATTAAGGAGAGACAGAGGGAAGTGCAGGTCTTCAAACAGATCCTTCTCCCAATAGTTGACAAATTCCTCGAGATCATTGACAGCATTGTTGCTACAGTTCAAAAGACCTTACAGAACGATGGTCTCCTCATATTTGAGCTCATTGACAACATCATCAAGGTTGAGCAAGCCTTGCAGGCCAAGTTGATCAATAAGGTTGAGGAGGAGTTCCCTAGGTTGGAAAACGGGTTGTTCTCTTGTCAGCATATTGCAAGAAATTTATTCAAAGAACTGCTAGTGTATGTGGACCAGAGAGTCAAGGGGCTCACTTACTTGCCGTCGGACAATGGCATCTGTGAGATCACAGTGGAGATCATGTCTAAGGCGCGTCGTTTTACCGAGTACAGTGACGGTGCTACCAAGGTAATGAAGGGGTCCAAGGCTGGTGCGTGGATTCCACAACCCAAGCCGCAGTGGCTCTCTGTCTTCTCTAGCGTCAGTCAAACGACCATTATCAACGATGATTCACCAGAGGAACTGACATCTGCATTCTTCTCTGACTTGATTGATGCATTGATTGTGAGTTTGGAAATCAAGGCTACCACTCTCATCAAAAAGAAGCAGACTCTTGGCTACTTCCTGATTACCAACATCACACTTGTGGAACAGATTGTGTCTAGATCCGAATTGAGCAAGGTATTGGGAGTAAGCGGACATCAGAGATTAGAAAAGCTGAAGAAGCGTGCCTTGAACTTCTTCCTGACATCATGGAAGCAGGTTGCTGCGTATCTGCTGGATGTGAATGTGGTTGGAAAACTGTCATCTAAGGACAAGGATGTTATCAAGGAAAAGTTCAAGAACTTCAATGCAGAGTTTGACGACCTGGTGAAGTCCTATAAGCACTACAACATCACAGACCCTGGGCTGAAGCAATATCTCTCTAAGGAGATTGCCTTCATCAGCCCACTCTACCACCGTTTCTACGATAAGCACTCACAGGGAGACTTCACCAAGCATACGGACAAGTACATCAAGTACACCAGTTCAGAGTTTGACAGAATCCTGGAGTCGTTGGGAAGATAGGGGGTGTGTAATAGCTGGAGGCAACGTTGCAATTGCAACTAACTAGAAGTTTTATCTGTTGTCTGAGGCACCTAGGTATTTAATGTAGTTTCTGTTGTCGTGCCAAGTGTGTTGGGTGTGGCGAGGGGACTAAAAGCTTAGGTCCAACACGGAGACGGAGAAGGATGTGGACTCAGAACTTTAAAACCGATGATTCATTGATGAAATCTATCAACTAGTGCACTGCATCTGGGAGGGCATCGGAACGTGGACTTCTCTGGTGCTGAGGGGCCATGGATCCAGCTTGGGAGAATGTCATCAATACACATTCTAGCCCCTGGGTCGGAACTTAGAATTTTGATTTCGGGTCGTGCTCACGGAACAAACCCGACCCGCCCCTCAGCCACGATAAGCGAGCAGCTGTCAATAAATGAAAGCCCTTTTTTCGGGTGGGCAGACAATTCATTAACGCAACAAAAAGCCGGCGGCAACGACAAGAATGGACACACTGTTTCCCGTCGATGGCCAGCTGGACCTCAGCGCAAAGGCACGGCCACTGACGCAGACGGGCACGCTGCAGATCTTTCTGCAGTTGGCGGAGAAGATGCTCTTTGTGCAGGGTTTTGATCCAAACGAATGCAAGTCCCGCCCGCCAACCCTGCTGAGAGGAGTCCTGGTTGTGAGAGTGCTCAAGACGGCTAGGTTGAAGGGTATCACTCTTTCCTTGAAGGGAACCGCCCGTACGGAGTGGCCGGAGGGAATTCCCCCGAAGAGACACGAGAACATGGAGGAGAACGACATCATCAACCACACATGGCCCTTCTTCTCCAACGGCCAGACGTCAGGCGCTGACCTCGTCCTGCATCCGGGTGGAATCCCGGATCCCGAGTCTGATGTGTTGAGCCTGAATCTTGACAATGCCAGTGTCAGAAGCGGCCGAAGTGCGGGACCTGCAACCAGCGCGTTGAGCGCCTTGAAGAGGGTTGCCAGCCCGAGTCCAAACAGAACAAGATCATCATCCGTGAAAATGTTTGGCGTCTCATCCCACGAACAGGCAGATTCGAATGAGATCTACATTTTCCAACCAGGCGACTACGTTTACAAGTTTGAGCACCCTATTCCTTGCTCAACCCCGGAAACTATCAACGCCTCATTCGGCAATGTGTCGTACTTATTGAACATTCATATTGAGAGGTATGGGACCTTCAAATCCAATATCTCTTCTTCCACTCCTCTTACCATCATCAGAGCCCCTTCCGACGAGAGTGTTGAGGACAGCGAACCAATCGCCATCTCTAGAGACTGGGAAGACCAACTGCACTACGACATCATCATTGCATCCAAGTCTATCATCCTCAATGCCTATATGCCAATTGCCTTCAAGCTGATCCCATTGGCCAAGGTAAAACTTCACAGAATCAGAATTTACCTGACGGAGAATGTAGAGTACTATTGCAAGAACAAGAAGGTGCACAGAATGGAACCAACAAAGAAGTACATGCTCCTAGAACACAAGGCACCCCCTCCACCTGATCTGCCAGCAGATGCCGATCCGAAACTGAAGAAGATGGGAAACCTGTTGACATCTGATGGATACGACATCACTGCCAAAGAGTTTGAGTTCCAGGTCTACGTCCCAGAGAGGTTGAACAACAAATCCACCTTGCATCCAAACACGACTTACATTAACATCAAGTCCCACCACTGGATTAAAATCTGCTTGAGACTATCCAGAATTATTAATGGAAAGCCAAAGCACTACGAGATCTCCATAGATTCTCCAATCCATGTCTTGAACCAAAACTGCTCTCACGCCAACACTTTGCTACCTGCTTACGGTCTCCCAGATCTATCAGATACTGCCATGGGCTCCAACATCTATTTCCCTAAGGAGGTCATCAACTCACCTGAGCTCTCACCATTGAACTCCCCAGAAGTTACTCCAATTGAAAATCCCTTCAATTCCATATCAACAGTTCTGAAGCCAGAGGGGAGATCACGCTCATCATCTTCCTTGGACCATTACCTTCCAAACTTTGAGTCCACGCTGTCAGCAAATGTTTACAAACCGGAGAGTCTCGATCCCCAACTGACGTCCCCTCAAGCTCTTCCAGTTAGTCCAATATCCAGTCCTATTCAACGTCCAATTCACTTGCTCAGAAAGCCAAGTTTTGATCCACCTGCATTTGACGATGATATTAGCCCACCACCGCTGAATAGAGATCGTAATGGAATCGACTCAGCTCTTGGACATGAGGGATCATTTACCCCGTTGACCTCTCCACCACCAGTGACGAGAACAAATGGCTTCAGAGCTGAGGATATTCCAAGTGAGCCGCCAACATATGATGACTTCTTGGAGGAAGATGGAAGTAAGTCGCCTTTCTTCCACCGCAACAGCATCCAAAGCAGCAGCAACAACAACCCTGTTCCTGCAATTGTCCTCACTGACATGAACGGTGGCCAGATCAATAATTGCGATGGAGATGAGGACTTGGGAGGAAACTTCAATTTCAAGGGTGGCTCATCACATATGCCTGCTTCCGTGATCAGATCAACTTCTCCAAACGCTCAGAGAGTCAGAGAAAGAGCCAGAAGTCCGAAATCTTCGCCTCGTCCATCTCCAAGAAACTCTTTTGACATTCCAAGGCACAGCGATGAGACCATTGACCACATTCTTGGCATGTCCAGCAACAACAGTACCCCGGATAACCAAGATGATCCAGAGGATTACTCACCAGAAGTTCCTATTAGTGCTGGTGATTCTAGGGAGGGTCGTTCCAGATTTAGCTCTAGATCATCATTGTCTGCCGCTGACTTGATCCCAAGGGACGATAACCCTGCACTTTTCCAACCACTGCTGCACTCCAACTCGACCAGTTTGTCGTTTGAACAACAGAATATGATCAACGAAGACCTTAACAATGCCGCATTGCGAAGTCCATATGGCGACTATGGCTCTTTTAGAGATCACTTGGAGTCCCGTGATTCCATCTCCGTCAAACGTGAGCCCTCTTCTGTGGACATGACCTCACTGTTCTCACATAGCAACCCATTCACTGTTCCAAACACGGCCAATGTTATCAACTCCAGTATGATCAGTGCGCAACGTCACCATCACTATATTGCCAGTTCGATACAGCAGCAAGAAAGACCCGAGTCCACCCAGAGTGGAATAAGTACAGGCTCAAGAACGAGTAGCTTCGCTAGCACCCAAGGCAGAAGACCAGGGGTAGCAACTCGCCAGAGTTCCATCAGTTCCTTGAATCCCATCCTCAGTGTTTTGGATGACAACGATCCAATTAATCCACACAAAGGTCAAAGTCCTCTTACTGTGCCAATTGCGGAAGAGGCAACTGATGACAAAAACGGCGATAATGGCCATACAATAGATGACAGATCCGGGTTAAGTTCTACAGTCATGTCATCTGATACGCATGGAACACAGGTTGGAGTCAGGGTTGCTGGTATTTCAAACGATGTTGGAGGAAGTCACGTTGTGAAGCGTGCCGAAATTGACTGTGTGAACCAAGACGACAGAAAAGCCATTGTGTAAAGATTTATCAAACCCAATATAACGATAAACTACGACCAATCATCGAGAATATTGCATACATCTTCTTTCCTTTTGGCTTTCTTCTTTCTTTGGCGTTGACTCTAAACTGGAAGAACACCAGCGTGACCCTTCACGACCTTTTGATAGTAGATCCAGAAAAAGTCAGAGTAGATGATGGTTTGCAAAATACCAGCGAGCAAAGCGACCCAGTGGATTCTGCCCTCGGTGGCGTACCTATAGATCCAATTTGGAATGTACAGGGTTCTGTAAATACCCAAAGCAAAGATGTAATGGGAGGTGAAGTTCTTACCCTCGCCGGTTCTCTGCAGCATGAACAACTGTGGGAGGATGGCAACACTCTCCAGCCATAGGGAAAAGCACCATAGGATCTCGGTGAAAGAATATGAGCGTGTTGTTAGGAGTGCCAAGAGCAGGGATCCACCGAGAAGATACTTCACCTTGAAGGTATCCACCTTGGCAGTGTCACTGTTGCGGTATTTGTTGTGCATGAGATGGATGATGTAAAAGGAAGATCCAATGAAAAAGAGTTTCATAAGGGTGTTGTATAGGGATACATAGAGGAAGAACAGGTCCAAGTATCTCGTTACAAAGACAAGGGCATAAAGTGCTTGGGTCTTGAAGGATATGCCCACTGTAGAACGGGAAAGAGTGATGGAGTGAATCAGCAGCAAAATGGAGGCCAAGTGAGCAAAGTCACCACCAATTCTGAATATGTTCAACATGACAGTGCAGGCGACAAGGGTTTGCTTGGGCTTGTTTATTTGTGTTTCGCTGTCATTAAGCGAGGCGCCAGTCGTGATTTTTTTGAACCGCGACTTGATCGCGAATTTGAATTTTGATCAGCAATGACTAATCAATGGTCATGGTTCATGGTTCATGGTTCATGGTTAAAGTTAGGAGTTGCGAAGGCCTCTTAAGTTAGTTCTCAAACTTACCATTGAAGTCTCCATTCCGTTCACGAGTACAACAGCCATCTAGAATTTTCCAGGATCTACTCTATGAAGTTTCCAGTTTTATCATCTATTTTTGTAGTACATGTACTTTCAAACGAAAAGCTCCTCAATCCAAGTCTAGCTATCAACTGTCAACTCTTTTTTCATCAATCCGTCCCTCTGCTTTTGGATCTTCAGGAACCAATTCATCTCCTTAACTTCATTTTCGATTTTAAGAGGAATTTTCATGCCGTTTAATAACTGAGACAAATGGCTGTTGCAAAATGGCACAAGAAATGAAGTTCTGAAAAATCTCAGCCTTTTAGAAAAGATTTAAGGACCTATGTGCTTGGAGGACGAATGTTGAGATACTTCACCGCGAGAATGGGGCGAAAAAGATCGTGATAAGCCTGATCACCTCACCAAGAAAGACTCTCATTAAGAAGCAGGACCCAGTAAATGCTTGTCATTAGGACGGGGTCGCC
>JAJMKO010000114.1:0-28081 GCA_030569275.1 [Candida] sanyiensis | reverse complement strand
GGGGGGGGGTCAAAATCGAGATACATGTCTTGAGAAGCATACCCACAAACTCAATATGCTAGACGATCGATCTCCCAGTCTGCAGCGGTGACGATAAATAGTCATCAGATTTCCACAAGCCCTGCATCGACATACAAGCTGGAATGCTGCCTGAAAATGTATCATCAGATGCCTAATTTTGAAGGGTGTGCGTTGCATGTGTGGCCCCTTATGCATTCAGTGCCATGGAAGTCCTTTCTAACTCACCTTTCCCCTCAATGAAATCACAGTTGACAGTAGAAAACCACGGTGTGCTGGGGTTTCCAAATTCTGGATACTGGACCTAATTTGACTGTAAGTGATTCAGTCAACTGGTGAAGCCGAAGCTTTATAGTACCGATGTAAATGTTAGGGAATTAAATACCTCCAGAAATTCTAAAGAGACTTCACTGCTTGGTAGATGGAAAAGTGCTACAATGCGCTGGATTTTAATTTTTTCTTTCAGATTCACGTAGAATTGGAGACAACTGCTATCAAACTGCAACCTGAATATACAATTTGGAACTTAGGATCATCTTGACACACTAACACTTTTTTTTTAGCCTTGAGTTTGGAGTCTGAGGTGATCACCGCAAGCTTCATAAAGGCTAAAAAGCCTCTGAACGTCTTCTGAAGTGGATCCATAAGGTAGAAAAAGTTTGAAAACATGACAACTCAGCCTAAAAACTTAAGCACTTGTCCAATGTCTATCGTTAATAGTATACACTTGATATAATTACCAAAACTCAGTGTGTATCAGATCCGTAAGAGTTGTAAACACCAAAGCTTGCAAATCTACATTGCAACCTGAAGCAGACATCGAAGAGCAAATACCGAGTCGTCGTGTAAAGGCCATACGGAATAATCGACGTGAACAGGAGGTTAGTCATGATAGATAATAAAATATTGGCACCCTAAAAACGAATGTATTCACCATTTCCAGTGTAGATCTTAAGTCTCTCGACATCTAGATTCTCTGCTAAAAAAAAATATGACTGACAAGAAGAATTGTTGCACGACGTGACAATTGCACTCGCTTCATTGGATTTTATCAGAAACTTGCTCCTTTTGGTCCAGACTGCTGAAAACAAGAAGCAAGTTTCTGTCTATAAATAAGCTGGAAGAGTTTGTCCTTTCGAGGCAGTAGAGTAGTCTTTTGCGACCCTGAAGCATAACAAGGTGGACGACTGTTTCAGACTTCGCTGTGATAATTCGGAGATACAGATGAATCTGACACAGAAAATTTTAAACTCACGAGTCTTGTACGATCTATCCCATTTACTACAACTGCGCAAGATAAAAGCAAAAAGACGTTAACTCATTAAGACCCCACTAACACCATGATTACCTTCATCCACTTGTTTTCCCATGTTGGACAGATAAGAGTCTGCTTCCAGACTGTTAGGGTGTGCACTAGTCATACCATCAATAGCTTGATGGAGATCGGTTTCATCATGCTCTTTCTGCACCTCATCATGAGTTTGTTGATTCTGATTCTGTAGCTCTCTCTCAAACTCTTCATCAATCTCCTGTTCTTCTTCGGTATCAGGCGCTGGTTCCTCAAGAATCTGCGAGAATTCAGCATCGTTAACGATATTCTCGTCGCTAGACGCATCATGTCTTCTCTTAGCTTGTTCAAGTAAGGGTTCCAACTTGGCAATAACTCTCTTGACAGCATTTTTCACTAAGATTTCCATGTTGACGATCATTTCCTCATTTTCAGCGATGGTAGTTCGGAATTTATGGAGGTTCTCATATGAAACATCAGTGCCAATAAAGAACTTTGGAAGATTTAGTAGTACAATTCTCTTGTACTTCCGCGAGTCAATAGAAGCCATTGACTGAAGGAGATTGATGGCAAATATAATGTGTGTAGTTGAAGCCTGGATCATCTCCTCAGTTTGGTTTACAACATTGTTTGGATCGGTCCAGTGTAGTAGCTGCATCAAAACCTTGTTCGGATCAACCATTGTTGGAAGCTCCTCATATTCATCTGGCTGCCCCTCGCCATGGGCCAGGTACAGCCTTTGGAATGCATCATGAGCAATGTTAGCCATACGTTCCTGGTGTGTTGACTGGGAGAAGCAGTAAACTGGAAGACAGTAAGTCAATGCTTGTTGTAAACTTTGATTACCACAATTGGCTGGATTATAGTAGGTGATAATCAGGGTCTCAAACAAATCATCATCCTTCAAGATATCAGCAAGATACAGCTTGCACAGACCTTCGGCACATTGGGCCTGCACTGTAGGCAAATCGTTATCCCTCAGTGTTCTGTAGAGTAGCTTATGGAAAGATAGCGAGTCAACACCGTCCTCGATGTCAAGGACCTTGGTCCCGTGAACAGAAAGGATATCAAACATTGCCTTGATTGAAATCAACTTCAACTCTTCGTGACCCTTGGTTAGGCACAAACCAAAAAGATAAAGCTGCTCGCCTGCAAGTACAACATCCAACAAACAACACAGAGCAAGACATTCGGTTCCGAGCTCACGGATTTCAACATGGGTGTTTCTGACAGCTGGATTTATCAGTGTATCAAATAATGATGTGACCGGAAGGTTATCTTTCAGAGGTTCATTGGACAACTGCAGCATGAATTTGCAGATAGACAACGAGTGTAAAATATTTTTATCATTCTCCTCAGTCTTGAGCCGATCGTCGCATGCCTTATCCTGGACAGGTTTTTCATCATTGTCGTCACTGTACTCCTTAACGTCTGTGTCCTCGATGCCAGAGTCTCTAACGTCAGTTATGATTTCTGCGACCATTGCAGTAAAATCACGCTCATTGATGGAAAGCTTTCTCAACACCTTCAAAGCAATCTTGATAAGCTCATCTGGCAGTCTGTCATTGCTCAAGGAGTCCCGAACAACGCCCAACATCGCTCTTCTTCCCATTTCATCACTGAAGTCAAAGTCAACGCTAATCGACAATAGTTGCTCAACAATAAAATCAATATCCTCTGCTTCTTCGATTCCAGAATCTCTTCTTGATTGAAGATAGATAGACAATAGGTTGGCCAGGCCAGTAGCTTCTGGGTAATTCGCGTCGATAATCTCATTCAATAAATGCTCATGACAATGGTCATAAAACGTTCTGACCAAGAACGCCGTCTCTGGGGTCAACTCCTTCCAAGTTTCCTCCTTCAATGTAATCTTTGAAATAACATCCTTTCTAGCATTGAAAAATTCCTTCATGGCCAATCCAGCAATATCTGAGTGGAGCACTTTCAACCTTTCAATGAGTTCCAACAAATCACCCTCAACCGTTCTAAGCCATTCTGTAGCAAACATCTCGATACAAGCCTTGCGCACCGCATAGTCACGGTCCTTCAAACCCCATGTCAGGACTTTTTCTCTGTACGGAGCTTCAATGCCTCTGAAATCGTATTCCTTCAAAATTCTGGAGTAGACAAGTCTTCTATTAATGGAGTTCACATCCTTAGCCCTCTCCAACAAGTACTTTCTTGTCTGTTCATTATGGACTAGGTTCACAAGTGCTGCTCTTCGCACCTCAGCAGTGGGATCATGCTGAATGGTATAGAGAAGACTCATGGTGGAGCTATCTAGCTCGTATTCCACCTTCTCTTCTTGTTGATAATCACACTCGTCATCCTTGGCATGGGTAGAATCCGACAGTGATTCGGAGTCACTGTCTGAAACCGAGGAGTCGACATCCGAGTAGTTCCTTTTCTTAGATCGAGCTTGTCCAGTTTGAGGGATCTTCGCCTTTCGTGCAAAACGCTGAGACCTTTTCTCTTCTTGAATCTTGACCCTGGGTTCTTCTTGGAATCTAGCAATGACATAGACAGCCTTGATTCTCACAGTTGACTCTTTGTCTTTCAGTCGGCCTTTAACCGATTCAAACAGGGTCTCTGATAGCTCATCCCGCATTTCACCCACCGCACTGACGATATGGTCAAGGAACTGGACAACTCGATATCTGACATCCTTGTTTCGGGATTCAATCCCCTTGAGAAGATGCCTGACTAATCCATCAACGAAATCATCGAATACTGTTTGAGATGGTGTGGTATCTTCCTCTGCTTCCTCTAAGTCCTTCAAATCACTGCGGAGTGCAGTTATGAACGAACACAACAGCTTGGCGATTCTGTCACCAACAGCCTCTGTTTTCTTCACAATAAGCACCCTATTCAACAACTTGTTAAAGTAGAAGAGAAATGTCTCAATACCCTCGAGCTCCAGAGATCGGTTCAAGATAGCCTTTAGAAGCAGCACTTGCTTACGATGACCCGCAGTGCTGAGCTGAGAGTCTTGGAAGACCCGGGCCAGAGCATCATGGATGTCCTCAAACTCTTCTATTTGGGACATCTGGTGCGCAATCTGCTTCTTCACTACCTCAGAGCTCATTCTTGCCTTGATGAGCACTGGGGAACCAAAGTTGGGATTCGCGTTGTTGTTTTTTGTTTACCCCAATTTAAAACCAAAACAAAGGAATGCAGAGAGGGTAATCCCTGATATTTCAGCGCGCGAAAGTGCAGAAAATTTTTGACAAGGTCATCGCACTGAAAGAGCCCTACCCTACACCCTCCGTATCTGAAACACCAGTAACTGCACCATGATCGATATTCATCGTTGCAGATTTGTGGACTATGCTCCAAATAGCATCACTAATGTTTCCTTTTCCCACAGATCTACTAAGAAGTTTGCACCAGCTGACCTCAGACTTGCAGTTGCCAGAAACAATGGTGACATTGAAATCTGGAACCCAAAGAACAGATGGATCTTGGAGACGACTTTGCTTGGAGGAAAGGAAAGAACTGTTGAAGGTCTCGTATGGTCCATTGTTGAGGGTGAAGCTCCGAGACTTTTTTCAATTGGTGGATCAACTACACTAACTGAATGGGATCTCAAAACAGGTCTCCCACTAAAAAACTTCGATTGCAACACTGCAATGATCTGGTCCATCGCTATCAACGAGTCCCAAGATAAGATAGCCCTTGGCTGTGATGATGGTACAGTAGTGCTCGTCGATATCTCGGGTGGAAGAGGCTCCATCGAGCACTATGCCTTTCTTCAAAGACAGGAGAGCAGAATTCTCTGCCTTGCATTCAACGAAAACAATTACATCATTGGTGGTTGCGCAGATGGAAGAATCAGAGTCTGGAACTTCAAGGTGGATGAGGAAGAAACCAAGCAGCAAAGATTTAACATAGTTGCCACAATGAAGGTCGACAAGTCGAAGACCGAGTCCACCTTGGTCTGGTCCATTGCTTATCTACCTAAGAGAAATCAGATAGTTAGTGGCGACTCCACCGGTACTGTTAAATTCTGGGACTTTGAACATTTTACCTTGTTACAGACCTACAAGGTCCATGAGGCCGATGTATTGACATTGGCTGCTGATATCGAGAATGAGACCTTGTTCACTGGCGGTGTTGACAGAAAGATTGTCCAATTCCAATACGTTCAGAAGGAAAGGGCATCAAGTAAGCCATCCAAGTGGGTTACTATTTCAAACAGGCTGTTACATTCCAACGATATCAGATCCATTGCATCGTATGAATCCAAAAACTTCAGCTTCTTGATCTCAGCTGGAGTTGACAAGCACATCATCATCAACTCTCTCAATAACTTTGCCGATGGCAATTTCAGAAAGATGAGTTTTATTCCACAACAGGATCATGTTGTGATTAACAAGGCGAAGAAGTTGGTGGTATCCTGGCAGGGACAAACGGTCAAGATATGGAAGTTTGGTGGAACAAGCCTGGAGAAACAGTCTTTTTCTGAAGAGGAAACTCATGAAGATAAGGGCTCTGCTGACCACTTTGAGACGTCGAGGGAATCGTACCACCTTGTGTCCAAACTGACTTTGGCTGACGAGGACAATATTTCCACAGTTTCCATCTCTCAAGATGGAAGCAAACTTGCAGTGGGAAGACTCTCCACCACCAAGCTTTTTGAACTTACTCAGAAGCCTGATTCTCATAAGCTCAAAGTCTCCAAGATTCCAAACATCCATCTCTCCAGCCTAGGATCCAGATTCATTTCCTTCTATGGCAATGACTCCCTTATCGTTGCTACCCCAGATAATGAGATCTTGAAGTTCAACTTGGAAGATATTGATAGTGATCCAGAGAACCGGAACAATCTCCCTCTCAGATATGAGTTATCAGACCTTCCACGCGCAAGATCTACACTACCCTTCATGGAGAATATCAATCACATGAAAATCTCCCTTTCAAAGCTGGTTGTTTCTAGAATCTCCGGAGCTGTTGACGTGATCGATCTTGAGGATACTCTCAAGTGCGACTCTGTCCCATTTCTCAGACTGTCCAGTTATATCCATAAGCTAGACATCTCCCCAAGATCAACTTTGGTTCTAATAACTTTTGATAACAAAATCTACGAATTTGACTTGAAGAACTTCAACTCCAGTCAGACTAACTCCCATCTGACGAACTGGTCTAAAGTCAACTCAGAGTTTCTTCCAAAGGAGTTTACTGAGAATGCAGAACCTCCACTTGGTCTGTTCTTCGATGTTTCTAATGACCACAAGGTTTGGGTCTATGGATCTAACTGGCTGGTATTCTTTGACTTGAAGTTCAACATTCCAAACAACAACAGAAAGTCCCAAAGAAAGAGAAATAGAGAGGGATTCCAAATAGGTGTCGTCAACCAGAATGCCGCTGCAGATGCAGATGAGATGGACATTGACACTGATGACGAGTATGATGATGCATTGGTCGATACTGCCAGATATGAGGAGCGTCTAAACGTGTTGAGGAAAAGCGGATCGGGTAAAGGAAGGGCCTTCTGGAAGACATCTAAGTACAGACCAATCCTCTTTGCTCATTCTCTGACGGATACTGTTGAAAGCTCTTCGGATAAGGAGGAGTTGATTATCGTTGAGAGACCACAATTTGCATTGTCTGAACCACCTGCTTTTAAACTGCAGCAGTTCAGATTATAGTACAGGATAAAACGCGCATATGTGATTCATTTTGAGGCTGTAGACAGTGGGAGAGAAAAGTATTACCTATTCATTACCCGGATTATAGACATTGTTAGTGCAAAAACGACGCCTGCGTGCGGGTGCCTTGACCTCCCCAAAAATCACCAGCGTAAGTGTGACGGTGACACCTGTCACTCAAGCTAAGATGAACACCCTTGTTTTGCTCTTGCTCATATTCGATATGGCCTTATCGCAAACGTTGATCCCACAGACCTCTATGCCATCTTCGGGCTCTTCTGCAACATCGTCACAACCACGCTCAACACTCTCCACAGCAGCAGTGCTGAAAGGGACATCGTCAAGTAGCGGTCTGTCATCCTTTAACAGACAAGACACAGCAGTATTCACGTTTCAAGGTAATTCGCAAACTATCCTGTACTCTAAAGGCAACATTTTTACGCAGTTCCTTCTTGTTGGTACGACAGGGTATGCCTACCCAGTGGATACGCTATACCCTTCGACGGGCACACAGCTCACCCCAGTATCCACCCGATTTGCCACCCGGACCTTCACTGATGCCACATTATACGCGGCATCCACGAACACCTTTGTCATGGACCGAGATGGTTCCTACGTCACGCTGTATCCAACGTCAGTTAAATTAGGGAACCCAATCTACTTGTCAATAAGTGATAACAAAACAGTTACGCTTGAGAACAACGGTGGAACCACATACTTGCTGGGGGAGTCACAGAGAACCCTGAACATTGTAGGGTACCCTACGGGCTATGTTGTCACTACAATCGGAGGCACGGTGAACTTACTACAGTTAACTGGAGGAAGTACTGCTACCTTGCGGCAGTACCTTGATCCAACTACTAGCAGCAGTTTCTCCGCTAGCAATTTGACTCAAGGAGCTTCGACGGCAACTGTGAAGCCAACTCCAGCAATTGGAGGAGTCAGGATTCCTGCGGACAATGGTCTGACTGTTAATGATAGGGTCATTCTCGGATGCGTGATTGGGTTGGCTATACCAGCGCTTTGTGCAGTTACCGGGGGCTCCATATGGTTTGTGAACAAGAAGAGAGGGTATGCGGTCGATCATGAAGGCAAGAAGTGGGCGCTGACCGAGATGGAGGACTCGGCAATCACCTTTGACGGCGATGGAGAAAGAGCATTGGATAAAAGGGGTTTTTTGGGCTAATACTGGATGCTTTGGTTAATATTGGGCTGCATAGGTTTCATGGTAATGATAAATAAGATTTTAAACGGTTAGAGTAGTACTGTGGGCCTTGGTTTCTGTGGGTTCGAGGTCCAAGTCACTGTTAGCAAAGAATTTCTTTAACTTTTCAGCAACAGCTGCGAGCACTCGCAAATCATCCTCGGTGAATTGTGGGAACGGTCTACCCTTGCCCCCTATTGGCTCAACACCACCACCTAAACTCACGAGAGTCTTGAGGTATTCCTGTTTCCCCTCCGTATCAATGGTATGGTACGCTCTGGAATCACCCTTGTTTTGGTATCTGGCCAATGTCCACTGAATTTGCTCCTTTAAAGGAGGTAACTCAATTTTGTTTGCAAGGAATCTGGCAACTAGCACTGCCTGGTACTCAAACGCCCGGAAAGATATTGCATCAGTTGGGACTCCAATGACGGATAGATACGGGTCCTTGACAAAGAATGTGTGTTGGTAGAGGTCTGGGATGATGTTGCCGGATGTGAAGTTTGGATATTGCTTCCGCAAGAAGGGATAGGAGTAGCGAAAACCAGTAGCGTATATGATTTCGTCTGGGCTGTGCACAGTTGTGCCATCCGCAAAGTGAACCACAATCTCACTATCATTTGTTAGCTCATAGCGAACAATTTTTGGCTTGAGAACTTGGTTTGTGTTATGCTCGAAACGAAGGGCGGTGTCTTTGGAACGCTTAGATTGGTAAATTACACGGGCCTGCTTGGAAGCAATCTGCACAATATCAGCGCCTGAAGCTCTGGTTCCAACGACGATGACAGTCTTGTTGGTGAAGTTGTCTGTGACTCTGAAGGTCTTAGAGTGCCTAACTTTGTGAGGAAAACGGCGGAAGACGTCACCTAGTCCTGGGACGTCAGGGATAAATGGGACATGATAGTGGCCAGTGGCGACAATCACGGCATCAAAAGACTCTGTGTACCATCTGTCCAAGGGCTCATTCTTCTCGTTCGTTTTGTCCGTCTCGTGGCGCAGCACCAATTCGAACTGAGCATCCGGCTGGTTGTAGTCCTTGGTAACCTGCTCAACAGTGGTGCGGAGCTGGATATGCTCTTGGTTAGGAGCCAAATAGCGCTCAATGTACTGCTGTATGACCTCACCGCGGACGTAATCTTTCTCGACCCTTCTATGGTCATCATCCGGAATTCCCCAGCTCTTGTTGTCGGAGTATGACATTACCTGCTCCGGGATGTTGGTTCTCAGGTTCTCATAGGATGCGGTATGGACGTATCTCTCTTGTTTCAACCGAGGAGCTGTGGCCTTGAGGGGTCCCTGGCCGTGTCTAAATGGCGGTTCAACTGCTGGATCCAGCTCCAGCTCTGTCAGTCCAGGAGGGATGCTGAGAACATTAGGCCTAGGATCAAGGACCCACACACCACCTAGCTTGTCACGACGTTCAAACAGTTTGATGGTATCAAATGTGCCCTCTTTAACAAGACAGTCAAGAATGACCGCACCACTGGCACCACCACCGATGATGGCAATAGATTTGGTCAGTTTCGGATTGGGCTTGGTCATAGTAAGTCCTCTTAATCCTAGTGCGAGAGCTGCCATCACGCTTCAGGAATCATTGTCTTACTTATATTGGCCTGCAAAACTGTGGATCCTTTGTTTTTCTATTGTGGCGATGATTATCGGATGACAACCCTCCTTGGGTATATTTTGGCCCTGAAAAATTCCCGTGGAAATGACCCAGGAGACCTTGCAGCTACTTGGAGTGGATGGCTCAGACGATTTTGGGAACCAGAACTTATGCAAACCAAACCGAGACATCAAAACTTGAGCAGTGACCAGTCGAAGAGGTTCTGGCAAAGATGCGTGTAGAAAAAAGACTGTTCTTTATTTGCACGGGATCATTGAAACCTCAAAGAGGTCATTGTTCGATTATAATATGAGGGTTGAATTGTTGAGACACGAATCGCGGGCCACTTGGGTCCTGATCACTGGTCACTGGTCTCGATCAGTTAGTTGACAGCCCTCAAGTGCCACACTTTTTTTTTCCTAATCAGGCAGCTGAGGCGCAGCCAAACTTGCTGCAAGGCAACCCATCTCAAAATGTTGCTTAAGTTTGAAAGGCAATTGTCTGGCAGATCAAAATTCAACAAGCTTCAAGTTGCATGAATCTTACCTCCTACCTGCCACAGAAATGGGCCCCAATTGTGGGAAATTTGGAGGTTAGGAGCTCTGGGGTTGGTACAAAACCAACTCTTGTCATAACAACGACGAAATCTTCTCTTCCTACGCAATCCGCATCGCACAAAACCATTCAAATTTCCGTTGGTCCGTTCTACTATAATCTATTTTCTTATTCTGGGGCTGTTTGGTTTCAAAACAGTCATGGTTGTAGTAACCACGTCTCTCGACGCACTCCATATGCGGAAAATTGACGACTTTATGAGTCAGTCTTTCGCTTCTTTGCAGCGGGCTCATTGCATTCGACTTCAGCTGTCTCTCCAGCGGTTGTCTTCCTCTCTTCCTCCTTTTTCAAAAGCATTTCTGCGTCTTCAAATAGCTTTCTCAAATCGCCAACGCTTTCACCACCTTTCTCAAATACTTCGCTCAAGACGCTTCCCCACACTGCATCCCCTCTGTCTTCGAAATCAGACAACTCGAAGACGTTCTTTCCCAATTCCCATTCGCCCTGTTGTGCTCTGATCAGCTTGACCATGTACGCATTGGATCCCACCGCCTTACCTGCATCCGAAACCAACGACCGGATGTACGTCCCGGAACTCACCTTGGCCTTAAAGTGAAACAGTGGGAGGTTCTTATCGTCATCCTCCCATGGAGGCACAGCATCCAAAGCAACGGGTTCCCCAGCATGCTTTCCTTGTGATTCCATGTACTGTGCAGAGAAGTACAGCTTGTAATCGTTGATGGTCGGATTGCTCGATAAGTCTTGGACCAGATCGGAATCAGTAAGGGCCTTATAGTTATGATCTCTGGTCAGGGAGTCCGGGAAGATCTCGTAGCTGAATACCTTGACATCGCGGGACTTAATCTCCACTGGAAGAGGGATGTTTTTCCGAGCATACTCATAAAGTGGCTTGCCATTCATCTTCAAGGCTGAGAAAATGGGAGGGGTCTGCTTCAGGTCGCCAGTGAACTTCTGAGGAAGTGAGTCAATGTCCTTGCGTGTGATGTGGGAAACACCGCTCTTGGTTAGAACCTCACCCTCAGAGTCACCAGTGGTGGTGGAGATGCCAAACAGGGCCTCGGCCTCGTATGTCTTGGTGCAACCACTTAGGTAGTGTTGCAGCTTCTTGGTACCACCTTGGATACCAACCACCAAAACACCAGATGCTAATGGATCCAGGGTTCCCCCATGACCCATCTTCACTTTGAGGACTTTTCTCAGTTTGCGACGTGATACTGCCTGCCCAGATTTGTGTAGCTCCTGGACTCTAGCGCCTTGGAGATCAGAGAGATGGCCAGCAAAATTCGGAGATGACGTGAAGATCTGCTGAAGTTTAGCCAAGAACTTGGCAGAGCTGATTCCTGAAGGTTTGTTGATGGCAAAAACTCCGGACATTTCGGTCATTTCAAGCGTGGCTCTGACTGAGCCTCCGACCAATGAGCCTAATACCCAGACGCACTCTGTTTTTTTTTTGTGTTTTTTTTTTTTTTTTTGTGGTTTACTAGGAATATGATTTCATTCTGATTAAAGACCAGGTCCTGTCATTAGCCAAGGATCTTTTATTGAGATGATGATCTGATACAGATCTATAAATATGTTCATTCACTAGGATCGTCCTTTATCGTGGTATTCAAGTCATCACCATCGTCCGTTAGCATCCTCTGTAGTTCGGCCTTGGCATTTTGAGGCTTAGGAACCTCCCAGTCCAACGACAAATAACCAGATCGCCTTGGGGATTCAAGTCTTATGCTGCGGTCTTTAAATCTCTCATTGACTTCCTCCACGTACTCCTCCACCTTTTTCAGTCCTCTCTTGTCACTGAAGGTTATTAAATCCGACAGGAGCCAAAGTGTCAGGAAGTCCAGCACCAACTCAAGGACGTGAATCCACTTGAACTCCACAGCACTTCGTATCAGCTCGTTTAGATGTTCCGTTATATCAGAGAACTCGCTGGCTGTTATATGATTGGCCAGCGGTGATGTGGAAGTGGTCCCATACAGATGGCCCTCCAACTCTCCCTGTGGGATGAATCTTCCTCTAGTGGTTTCGTCACCTATGGCTCCTTTCTCATATCCCGGAAGAGCTGTCGAGAACTGTGGTACATCACAAATGCTGAAAACTCTTGGAATCCTCACCACACGTGTTTGGTCGAACCTAACAGTGTTCTGAAGGGCGTATGTGTTGGCAAAGTGCGTGATGATAAGATCCCCCGTTGGCTTCCCCGCGGAAGCAGTTTGGCTCCAGAGAGGGGAGAAGTTGGGGGACGTGAACTCGTGGTAGTTGAAGAAGAGTGGCTCATCGCTAGTCTGGCTCGAAGCGCCTTTGTCAGCTGGTGTGTTCGTTGTCATGACTACACATGGCACATGGTGATATCCTTGTTTTGAGAATTAAAAGCAAAAAGAAAAATGGGTTCGTTTCTCAACGGTCAATCACGTTAAAAACAACGACAGAGCAAAAGACAATGGCTGTTTCAGAGGCTGAATTTGCAAAGGCGTATCTCCAGCTACTATCAGACAGTCCGATCAAGATTGATTCCCATTACAAGGCAGATCTCGACGATGTCACAACGCTTCTTAAACTCCCAAATCTTCCTGTGGCGAAAACTGCCGCCGCAACTACCACCACAAGGGCCCATTTCAAAAGCATTAAGGCCCCCAAGTTCACTTATGAGACTACCATCAAAAGTGACGAAACAATCCACCAGGTGAAGGAGTTGTTGATCGCTGCCGTGCCCGAATTGACTGGATACTCTCCTGCACAGCTTAAGTTCTTGATTGGAGGCAAGGTGACAAAAGATGCCGCGTTTGTTGGAGGCAATGAGGATGTCAACTTTACTGTAATGGTTACTGGGCAGCCAGCAGTTGCTGAAGAGACAGCGCCAGTGTCAACAGACTCCGATGAGGTGCCTGATGTTGTGATTGACGACGAATGGGAAAAAGTGAACCAGCCGGATATCCCATGGGCTAAGGTTGCCGCTGTACTAAAAGAGGAGGGTCTGGGGGCGGATGTTTTGAAGAGATTACAAAGGGGCTGGGAATTGACTGAGTGAAAAGGTTGATTATTATTCCCGAGTTTTTTGTGCTGGGTCTTTATCTATCTTCTTCTAATGAGTTTAATGCGTCTAGACAGACTGTTGTTCCAATGAACGCCTGGGAGACCGCTCCTTTTGAATCCATACATGCCTTCCCCCCATAGCTCCTCAGAGAGTAATCCTCTGTTAAACTCACGATCGTAGTCCTCGTCGTCTTTGGTTTTCCTGGAACGCGCGTCGATGACGAACTTCTTGCATCTATTCACCTCATCCTGGGTCAAATGATTGAATCCGTAACGCTTCTTGAAAATGAGGTCAAACAAAGATGCAGGGTCAATCAAAGTGCGGGGCACATTCTGGACCAACTGGAAAACCTCCATCTCATCACGAACCTTGGTGATGCTTGGCTCCAACAACTTGAAGATGGAGAGAGAAATCTTGAACAAGAAGGATGAGTCCTCATAGATGAAGCAGTCCCAGACGCGGAGTGTGGTTTCAATAGGTAGGACACCAATGAAAATGGACATGAACCATGGCGATGTGCAGAGGGTCACAGGTGGTAGTCTGACAAGGAAATCGGGGCTCTTTCTGTGAGGCGCGCTGTTGATCGCCGCCGACGGCGTCGGAGAATCAAATGAGATGGCGGATATTCTCTCCCATACATCGGGTATATATTCTTTCAAAGCGAGCATGAGAACTCCTTGATGCACGTTGACACCCTCTAAGTTGATCTCGTGCAAGGATGGCAGATACCGTTGCGTGAGTATAACCAGCATCCAGAAGGCGCGCTCTTCATCCAAGAAGATTAGCAGAAGCCCTGCAACAAAGTTGAGGGACTGGCAGTATCCGATATCAGGCTGATACACTGCAAATGCTCTTAGAACCCTCCTCAAAGATCCAATCATGGGTGTTTCTTGCAAGTCTTGAGGTGGCGGGGCTGCAGATGATGCTCCTTCAGGTTTGAAATGGACATTGTCCGGGAATGTTCTGTGTAAGTCCCTCTCAATTATATCTGCATCCTTGCTCTGGAGATTCAGCGTGGCCTCCACGAGCTCATCGTACACACCCAAGTTGCCCTTGAGCTTCTCTGGGCCATGGGCAAAGTGCCACCACGCATTTCCACGCCACTCTGCCGGGATGCCCTTGCGAATATACCTCTTGAGCTTGTCAGAGCGCGGCGGGAAGCGGATGGGATTGTCGCTGTTCAGTGAGAGCCCGTTCTTGAGTAGGAGCTGCTCCCATTTGCGCTTCCTGCGGGTGCAGTGCGCCGCGTAGCTAGCCCACCACGTATTGTACTCCGCCAGGGAGACAAAGTTGCTCTGCTTGCGAAAGCCGTAGCGGTCTCGCGGAGATGAAAGTGAGGGAGAATCGATCGAGTTGCGGATGGTGGTTTGTGGCGAGGCCTGTGGCGAGGCCTGTGGCGAGGGCTCCGATGAAGGGTCGGTATGTCGGTGGAAAGAGTGTGGGACAGGGGAGGTCGGCCGGCTGTCCACATACATTTCCAGCAGGGAGAGGTTCCCGCGCGAGGTCTCAGTAGACAAACGGTTATTGGGACTTCCAGGGCTGTGTGTGGGTACGGCTAGAGAGTCCATGTGGTCTGTCTACACTTTTTGAATTGCAGCAGGTTTTGCTAGGGGATCAAGTCAAGCCAAATCAAAGAAGAAAAAAAAAAAAAAAAAAAAAAAAAAAAAAAAAAAAAAAAAAAAAAAAAAAAAAAAAAAAAAAAAAAAAGGACAACAGAGTGAGCCTGTAGGTCGCTCCCCGCATATCCCAAATCCACATGGTATTCGGTTCAGACGTCGTTTGGCGGTATGCCCAGCAGCGTGAGCAGTTCTCGGTCTGCGACGGCCTCGACATTCCGCCTGGGCTCATTGTTGCCGGCCCTAGAGGCGTTGTGCGGCCCCTCGAGTTGGCCCATTACGTTCCAACTTGCTTCAACGGCGCCCCTGTCTACTCGACATTCCAGCGCGTGGGAATCTCTGCACTGCCTGCGATGCAGGCGCAGTGGCACCAGTTCACGCAAACAGAAACAGGCTCGTTCAAGTACTCTGTCTACCCTATCATTTACTCAGTCACAGTCTCCACAGTGGTCTGCCTCTTCCTGACCATCATCGTCTTCACAAACCACACTCAGAGGCCATCATGGCTACTACGAATCGGGTCCCTTCTTGCTTCAGTGAACTTGTCAGTCCTTTTCATTCGCTCTATCGTTGCCCTAAGCAAGCAACATGAACTGGGCTACTCCTCTGGTGAAAAACTGTTGGAAGATTTGCAGACCGATAACGTCTTCAACATCATTGACTTTGTCTTTGTTCTCATAGCCCTATTTTGCCAAGTCCAGGTTATTATTCGGCTATTCTCCAGAGTCAAGGAGAAGCGTGTCAGTTTCATTTTTGGTGGGACTCTCTCAGTTTGCGCCCAAGCAATCTGGGGTGTATCCACCTTCTCCAACTTCAACCAAAATGATGACGATGACGAGGACATCTCCATCCTTCCTGCATTCATGTACCTTCTGAGAATTGCCCTCTCTATGATGTACTCCGGTTTAATCATTACTTATGCTGTTGGAAAGCACCAGTACATCTTCCACAGGAGTATAGTGCTTCTCACCATCTTAACTATGCTGGTGATAAACCTCCAAGTGGCGTTTTTCATTGCTGATATTGCCAACATATGGGTCTCTGAGCTCAGTGAGATCTTCAATACAACTATTTACGTGTCTGCCACCGTTGTCCCTTGGGAATGGATCAACAGGGTGCATGTCCTCATAAGGCATGACCAAACTGAAGGAGTCCTTGGCAGACCGGTGTATGAGGATGAATATCACGACATAATGAAATACGAAGTGGTTGACAACACGATGGATGATCAGCATATTGAATTTGAAAACCACGACAACTTTAATGCCAACAACAATGGAAACACGGCCGAAGACACCAACAACAGCAACAGCCATACGCCTAACAACGAGTCTGGGCCACGCGCCGCGTCGAGACAAATCGGGCGGAAACTGAGGGATACATTCACACAGACCTCAAATGCCTTTTGGTACTTCACAGATCAGGTGATTGCCTACGGCCTTGCCGTCCCTCGCTCTGTATCAGTGTCTACCGAGGCACAAGAGGACGCCAACCGCAGAAAAAGCACGAAGAAGGATGTGTTCGTCTACTCCAACAAGGAGGTTGTCTGCGATTCGGAAAATGACCAGACAGTTTCCAGCTCACACTCCACTACCTAGATTGAGAGCTGTAATGATTATGATGACTTATGATGAATGCCTTATGAATAGAGCCGCCTTCCTTCCCCTCCCCCCTGTAGTCGGAATTTCATTTAGTCTACCCTCGGATCTGTTTGTTGACCTTGTCTTGACCCCAAAACAAAAACAACCCGAATGTAACTTCAAGCGACTGCAATTGCGGCTGGTGTGCAATGTCGCTGGTCAGTCAACTCTCCAATGAGCTTTCTAGTCTTATCACTGAGTCCAAGAGGCGAAACTCTGAGATCAAGCACGTATGTATGGCGCCCCTTACGCCCTAGGTACCAACCACTAACTCCAAAAACCAGGCATCAGAGAGGTCACTTGCTATCCTCAAGACCTTCTCGCCAAATTCAAAGGAGGAGGTATTTCTAGAGAGTTTATCGAAGTATGAAGATTTTATTTCTCCTTTTCTGTTATCATGTTCTTCCCGAAATGCCAAGTTCAGCACCGTCGCCATACAGGCTCTTCATAAGCTTATCCAGTACAGATCTATACCCGTGAGCAAGTTGGACAATCTAGTTGATTCCCTGACGGAAGCGACTCATCTAGCTACCGACATTCAATTGCGAGTACTACAGATCTTACCCACCTTCTTTCAATGCTACTCTGCCAGCCTCCAAGGAGACTTGGTCGCAAAGTCCCTCATGATTTGTTCTATCTTGCAGTCTTACAACAAGACTCCGATGGTTGTCAACACTGCTGCTGCTACTGAACAACAAGTTATGCTGACCCTCTTTGAAAAGGTTAGTGATGAAGATGGCGGCGATCACGAGAGACCTGTTTCAGTCGAGATCGATGATGGTAAGGTAGTTGAGATAAGCAAAAACTCCAATGACTGCTTCCGAGTATTCATGGATATCTGCTCATTGATTGAACACCAGAAGCCAGGGTTTCTTCAATTCACTACAATTTCTGAATGTCTTGGATTCGAACTGTTAGAGACTGTCTTAACTAACTACAAGGAACTGTTCTGGACTCATCCAGAGCTGGCATTTCTTGTGAGAACAAGGGTCACTCCTCTCTTATTGAGATCCTTCTCGAATCACAAAGATTTCGATGTTGTTGTTAGAGTTGCTAGGATTGTACTTCTACTGGTGAAGTCTCAGTTATCAATACTTGAGATTGAGACAGAAGTGATTTTGTCTTTATTGACGCACGCTTTGGCAAAAGACTCCGCTTTTTCTCATTGGAAGAAAGTCATTTCCCTAGAAGTTTTCAGTGCTATCTTCCAAGATTTCAATCTGGTGAAGATTATCTTCCAGAAATACGACTATGATAAGGACAAGAAAAACATCATTGGAGACTACTTTGAGATATGCACAAACCTGATCAATGAATTCTCATTTCAGAAACTTCTTTGTCTTGGAGAGACAGTCAACCCGCCAGAACCCAACGGAAGATCGATTACACAGCAAAACTCTTCGTTGACTGTGAGTTACCTGGAACACCTGGACAAAGCTGAAGCACCAGCAGTTCCAGAGTCGTATCCGCTGTTTTTGATTCTCTCATCTGTTGTTAGCTTTGGTGAGGGGCTGGGAAAGTATGTCTTGAGACTTTCAAAGGCTGATGAGGCCAACACATTTTCCTTCTTATCGGATTTGGATCTTGAGCAGCAAACGAATCTGGAGTTTCTTGTTCTGAAAGCTCTGATAACAGAGAATATTGAATCAGTTGTGAGCATTGGAAATGACTTCCTCTATTCCTGCATTGGAAATGAATTGTTTCACAGCCTTGTCAGATCTTTACAAAAACTCTGTCACTCATCCGGTATTTTGGGCCTTAATAGACAACGCGATTCCCTCTTGCTGTTGTTTTCAATTGCAACAGTAAGCAATGTTTCAAAGAACTCAAACTATCCCAGAAATAACTCCCTCGGTGAGTTTATTGTGGAGCAATTTTCATCATCTCCCGAAGATCAGCAACCGCTCCAAAACAAGTTCTATAGCAGAAGCTTGAACTCTAGACATATCATTTGTTTCAGAGCCCTCATCTCATTGAGTGTATCACTTGGTCCTATTTTGGGAAAGTCTTGGGGGTTCATTTTAATCACCATGCAATGGTTTGAATACTTCATTAATGGTCCTGCAAAGTATTTGCAATCCAAGGAGGTCCCCCTCAAGCCAAGCTTATCAATGGTTGATTTGAAATCAATCGAAACCTCTCTTACGAAGCTGAATGAAAACACCAAAACATTTGATAGACATTCATTCAAAGTTGTTGTTGATCAGTTGATTAACCTTTCCAGGACTGCTTTTGTGGAAGATTCGGATTCAACAGATCCCTTATCTAATAACAGTCTCACCATCTGTCCTTACAACAGAGAGTTCTTTCTTAATAAATTGTGTGATATCTCCACGGTTAATGCAGAGAGATTTGTCACCAGCGATATTGAAGATGAATTCTGGAACACAGTTGTTGGATACCTTCTTGAAGTTATTGTGTCACATGAGAACTTCCACCAGATTGGTGATGTGAGATTGAACTCATCACTGCAATTCAACCTGTTCATCACTAACGTTTCAAAGAATTGTTTCAATAAGTCGAGGGACACTCTGACAACTACAGAATTTGAGCATAAACTCTTCCAGTCTCTTCTGCAGCAAACTAGAGGACTGCTAACAACCGAATCGGACATATCCTCTATTGAGATGCAGATAATTCATTCGCTATTTGTCACCTTGTTCGATCTGCTGGACAGATTCGGAATTTTCCTGAGTCATTCCTGGAAGGATGTTTTGACTATCATCAACATACCTTTTAAAGTTGTCAATCCCTCAACCAAGGGAACTTCTTCGAAGTCAGATCCCCTCAGAAGCTTACTAAAGTCAAGTTATGATATTCTCCAGTTGGTATTGAACGATTTCCTTCCATCTGTCAAACCAATACAGACTACAAAGCTCATTGTTGAGGTCCTGACTCATTTTGTTCTTCAGAAACTGGACTTGAATATTTCATTCTCGGCTGTGAGTCACTACTGGCAGATCTCAGACTTCTACCGTGAAACTCTTGCCTCTGAAGGCACTGAAAAGCAGGGGCACAAAAAGTTTGTGACCATTACTCGTATCGATGAAGTGGAAGCTATTCTGGATGAAACTGGACCACATGACGTATTTTCTTTGTGGATCTACCTTCTTCACAGTCTTGTTTTGGTGTCAAATGACCAAAGGATAGAAGTCAGAAACGTTGCTGTGCAGACCTTCTTCAGAATTGTCGAATCGCATGGCTCTTATATTGACTGGAGAAACACTTTTCCAGTTGTTGTCAAGGGACTGTTGAATCTTAACTTTGAGCTGCCGAACTCTGGTGACTACGAGATATTAAAGTCTTTTGACTCTAGTGTTGTCACAATCCTCAGAGGAGTCAAGGGGTTGTACTGTTCCTACTTCCTGTCATACTCCGATCCATCTTTGTGGACACCACTATTGGAGTTTTACAATAGACTGATTCTTTTGAACCAAACCAGCATCACCAAGAATGTCTATCTTTGCTTCAATGAAACTCTCAGATCATTTGCCCATAAGATACCCGTGGACCTTCATGAGAGCTTCTTTGATTTCTGGTCAACCCAAAAAATCAACTACGTTGGGTTGAGCGAATCTGATGGTTACCAGGATTGTTTGGTTGAACTTCTTCAGGGATTCGAAATTCTTTATCGTCCTTCACTGTCCAAGGAGAAACTTGAACTTGCTTTGATTATCTTCAACAACTCCATACGTTTTCCGTTCTTGCCTCAAGACCACCCATCCGATATTACATCACCGTCTAAATTGCAAAGTGCTGTTCTCCACTCAATAGCCCTGATTCAGATTGAGGACGTATATGAAGATGTTTTGTTGGTTCAACTATCCAACCTGATTCTCCTGCCATTTCAAACCAGAGCAAGAATCGCAAAGAAACTGCAAGTTGTTGATTCTAAGAAGATTCCAACATTCATAGCAGCTGCTACCGAGGTAGTTATCATTCTGACAAACCAGTTCAACTCCACAGAGGATATCTGGCCTTTGATTCAAAGTAGAATCCTTCTAAAGGTATTCACCAACTTACTCGAATCTGTCAAACTGAGTTCACAACTGGACTCTGAGGACCCTCATCAAAGAAATGTTGCAGAGTCTGAGCTTTGGAAGAAATCGATGACTCTCCTTACCCTCATCTCCCCTAAATGTGCTGATTACTTGGACTCTGACTCCCCTGTTTGTGCTGAAATGTGGACGCTCATAGTTGAAGCCATTACTCTGCTCCTACCTAACATGAACGAGAACCGTGACATTTCTTTTAACCTTACATCCTACAAAGGGCTAAAGAGTCTAATCATTACCAATATTTCCCAGAAATCCCTAACTGATGTCACCATTGAACAGTTTGTTGCAGCAATCTGGAAATCCTCATTTCTTTACGATAACAACACTCTGGAAAGTTTTCTCTTGAACAGCAATACATCGCCAATTAAGCTGGCGGACCTTCTTCTCAAAATGTCCATTTCTGGGTATTCCACACAGCCTACTCGCTCTTTTACCCAGGAAGGTTTTAGATTGGTTTGCCTCTGTGATTTGTTTTCATGTGCAACACCGAACTCTGAAGACCTTTTGTTGGCGAGCTCTTTGAATCTTGCAAGAATCACCCTTCCATACTTATTGTGTCGTGTGATCTTAATTATGAGACGCTACTGTGACCAACAGAAGCTAGTTAACAGGCTGCCCGTATCAAGTGTGCAGAACAAAGAGCTGCAGGTTGTTCTGAATGGCTTGTTTGAGCTGTTGAAAAAAGTTCCTAAGGATCATTTGGCTGTTTATGAGTCCTTGCTCAAAATTTTCCCCTTCATCTTAGACAATCAGCAGTTCTTGCTAAAATTGAGTAACTCTCAAGACATTTTGACAAAGCTAACAGTTGAGCTTTACAAAATATCAGTGTGATTAGACTCTGTGACTCTGTGCTATCGGTTTTGCAATGACTATGTATACTACGGGTTAATGAATAAAGGTCTCCTAATATGCATATTCCTACTCACTAACGAAAATAGCCGTCATCCACAAAGTTGTACGCGTCGTTCACTTGCTGCTGGGAAGGGTCCCAAGCGTTCTGAGGAATTTCTAATCCATGTGACTCCTGTTGACGCTCCCTTTCAAAGTCCCTCCATCTTCTCATCTTAATCTTTGAGTGGTCAAATTCACCCTCAAGTTCATCGTGTCCCTTCTCACCTCCAGAAATGGTTCTTGTTTCACCCCAACTGAAGTCGTCAAACTTCCAATAGGAGTAGGCAGGCAAGACAAGGTTCCAAATAGGCAAGGCGCACAAGTAAATGATCATCCAGACGATGTAAGACCATCTTGAGGCAGTCACAATAATGAGCAAACCTGGAACACCCAAAATAATTCCCAATAAAATCAATGACATTACCGGAGTTGGAGAGGAGACAATTGCAAAGACAATAACATAGACAGTAAAACAGATGGCAGCTGGTAAGACCAAAGTTCCTATCAACTCCATTCCGATAACAAACTGCATGGAGAAACAGAATGTGCCACACAAATCTTTCACGAGAACTAATTCCATCAAGTTGTGTATAGTGGAGTTGATCCATCTTCTTCTTTGGGACAGCAGAACATTAAACTTATCAGGAACAACAGTTTTGCAAACAGCTTTCGAAATGAAGATCTGCCTTCTCTTTGGAAAGGTCTTTAACATCAAGGTAGACAAGAAACGATCCTCTCCCAATAATAGCAAGTTCTTCTTGTGCAATGTACTGACATTATTGTCTGAGTATCTTTCGACAATATCAGGGTTGGCCAAAATTGGAACCCAGTGACCATCAGAAGACTTTGGTGCTTTGATTCTGTACATACAGAAACAGCCAGGCAAACATGTGACATTTCCAAAAACTGACTCAAATGCCTTGGCTTGGTGATGAGAAATGAAGTACTCAAAGACTTGAATAGCAGTTACCCAAGATTGGCGCTTGTTGGAAATTTTGGTTTCACCGCATAATCCCATCACTTCGGGATCCTTGACCATTGCACCAATCATGTGAGTCAATGAATCGGGGTAGATTTTGGTGTCAGCATCGACCATTAGAACAATTTCATAGAGATCGGCAAGCAAACCAGTAACTCTCCAGATGTTTAGAAGGATCTCATACTCTAACTCTGTCATTCTCTCATCAAATGTAATCTTTTGCAAGAAGGACATGAGGATAATTTGGGAATCACGCTTACCTCTGTTGCCTGGCTTTGCTGAGTTAGCCTCACTTGGCGTTCCGCACTTCACAATGCAAATAACCGGTATTCTTTTCTGGTCCTCAACAGGAACAATGGAATCATCGTACTTATAAAATCCAGAGTAAACTTTAGCCATATTATGTCTCTTACTTCCCTGAGCAACAGCAACGTATGAGAAAGCTTTGACCTCTTCCTTCGGAACACTGAAATCGGTGATCATTGACAAAATAATGTCAGGAGTTATTCTGTCGTTACCAGAGCCCTTGATCAACCCATCACAAAGGATGACAATCAATCTGTGAGAGTTTGGGTAGTCTGCTGTTGCAATGGAGTCTAAAGTTGTTCTGATAGCCTCCTCATCTTCTGAGTAACAAGTAACCATATTGATAGAGTGGGCCAATGGGTAGCCAAACGGCATGTAATCGCTTGGCGGTTGAGGAATGACATTTGGGTGTATAAGGTCGGGATCTAGACTGGAAACCTCGTACATGGCGGCCAAGTTAGAGATTGAAGCGTTTCTGGAGCCGAACGGGGCAAGAGAACCAAGATTGGAGACAGACCTGGTGTGCATCTTTGAGTTTGATTCAACTTTTCTCTTGGAATTTTGAAGAGCCACAGTGGTCATCTCGTTTCCGCGTTTGTCATATGCAACTTGCGGAATTGAGTAGTTATTGTAGTCATCAAGTTGGTTTATAGACATTCTGGAGCTCTTTAGGAAATCAAATTTAGAAGCTCGTCTGTCAGTTCCATTTGTTGGCATTGCAATGTTGTTTTCAGCCCAGTCCTCTCTCTCGTTATCCATCTTATTCATTTCAGTTACGTTGACATGGTCAGCACCCTGATTTGGAGCGATAAACCATTTGAAGTAACAGGCAATGAAAAACTTGACAAAGACAATAGAGAGAATAAAGACCAAAGAAAGGTAAAGAACAACTTGAGATGCAATGCAACCAATAGTATCAGAGTCTATGGATCCAACTTTCACAATTTCAGATAAGCACTTTGCAGCTTTTCTATCATGAGAGCTAGCTAGCATGATTGAAATATCGTAGCCTCTCACAAAAGATGACTTTAGCTCATCAAACAAAGGAGGGTACATCACATCTGATGATTGAATCCAGTCAATCAAATCCAAGTCTAAAACATTCCCTGAGTAAACAGCTAGGTTCCTCGAAGAGTTCTTGATGTCGTCCCATGTAAAATAAACATCACCATTGGCTGCTAAGCCGTAGTATGCTTCTCTTGCTGCTTCTGAGGTATGGCATCCCCAGCCTTCATAGTATTGTGATGCGGTAAAGTTTGGCTGAGTTGAACCATCCTGCTGGAATAGCTTACAGGGCATGTACCAAGCAAGATTTTCCCCGTCAAATGGGATGGTGCAATTATCTCTTGGTGTGATAAGACCCTTGCAGTTTCCATTCACATTCTGGAACAAAAATGTTCCATCCATTCCTCCAGCATCGGTTGGTGGGTACAGAATGTTGGAACCAGCAGGAATTCCAGGTGCTTCAGGATGGGACGAAGAAGTCAAGTCATAGGCCTTACCATTGATGATTAGGTATCCTGTGTTGATCATGTTGTTTCTCATTCTTGCAATAGAATCGTGACACACGGTTCTTGTAAATCCGAAGGTCACAAAGGCAACGACGGCACCGATATAGAAGATGATAGAGATCAAAGCACATTTTTCTCTCCAAGCGAACTGTCGGTCCTTCTTCGGCATGCCAAACAGCTTAAGCAAAGATCCTGGAGCCCAAAAAGTGATGGCATAGCAGTAGAGCTGCCAAAGTGAAAGATTAGTTTGATCTTCTTTTGCGTTCTTGATTTCTCTCTTGGGAGCCCGAGTTGGTGTTGTGTTGGATGCAAAGGCGTTAGAATGGGAGAATGGGGTATACTCGTCGTTCAGGCCAAGAATTGTTCTTCCTTGGTTCTCAGTATGGTCAGCGTGATGCGCCGATGACATATCCTCAAGTGGGATATCGGTTTTACCAGTGAAGGGTCCGTAAGGCGGGTTGCTTGCTGTTGGATCAACTCCAGTGGAGGATGGGTGGACATTGACACGATCCTGCTGCTGGGATGCAACTTGTGCGTAGTAGTAATGCGGGTTGTCAGGGTTGTTCAAATCATTCCTTTCAGGTCTAACCAAGGATCTCTTTCTTGAAACAAAGGAGGAGCTTGTTGGAAGGAGAGCTTCGTCGTCAGCAGGCTCCTGTCTCTTTTTGGAGTCCGCTCTCCTCAAAGATCCAGATCTTGGAAACATCCTTTCTGAGGGCTGCGGTAGTGGGCGGCAAAGCTGAAGGCGTTCCTATGAAAGGGGTATCTAATTGGCACTCTCAAGAGTTTTGGAAGAAGGGGGAGGGGGTCAAGTATAACGTCTGTGAAATAAGGACCTTGGAAAAGCTTTTCAAGTTGTCTGTTGTGTTGGGTTTTGTGCGAAACAGGGATTCTTTTTTATAGAAAAATCTTCAAGAGCTAAATACATTGTGAGTGATTTCATTGAGCACAAGAGTTACGCTCTAAAACAACACTTTAAAAAAAAGGACCTTCGAGACCAATAGGGCTGCTATTACAGGTTGTTAAAGGTACTTGATAACTAAATCATAGGGAATCTAACCGGGTCCAGTGGACTGCGCAATATGAAGACCTCTAAAAATAGAAATGGTTTTTCAACAGTGAAGGATGCGCGGAACCCTGGAATTAGGAAGAGGAGGAGGGGGATAGAAAAATCATCAGCCATTCGAACAAACGGGCTGCTGAGGGAGCAGAGGAGTTCAATAACGTGTTGGCAACTTCACCCTACAGAATAAGCCGAGGAAAAAAAAACATGAACTAGAAAAAATGTCTAAATACCCTAAGAATTGCCCTGAATAGAACGCATCACTGGAGAATTGTTAGAATGATACTTTGTTGAAGAAGAAGGCTTTTTCAAGAGTTCATGAATAAATGTGAATGATCAGAAATTTGGGTATACTTAATGCCTCATGGTATCTGGGAGTACACTCCAGAATCGGACTGGTGCACAGCAATTTTTCTCGTCAGCTCATTGAATCCAATCACTCTAGCTTAACCTTCTGTAGTATTTAATTCCACTTACTGTAATGGGTCGCTAACTTCACAATAGAAGTTGGGGATGAGATTGAAAATTTTTGCTGATCTCTTAAATAGTGGTTTTTGTTACCCGGTCTTCAAACCGGTATGGACACGGCGGTTGTTTTCTTTTTTCTTAGGGCTCAGCAGAAAACGAAAAAAAAAAAAAAAACATAACGAACGCGCGCATTAGCTGATCCCTCCAACCGAATCCAGGAGATACCGAGTGATTTATCATTCCAAAAAGAGGTATTTGCAGAATCGTAGTGTCGGATGTGTGTGCATTCATTAAAAAAGTACCTCTCCAGCAAGAAGATTGTATTTTTCAAAGCACATTAGTCTCTGCCCCTTTCCAACGCGTGTGCCAGTGAAGTGTCACGACTGCCCCCCGCCTTCCTCCCGACGCAGAGGGTGGATTACCAGTTTTGTTGTTTTTTTGCAAGGTGGACCTACATTTCACTTTTTACAGGCACAAAACCTGTCTTAATTTGGGCTACAGGTTTTGGAGTCTGTATATTTTATTTTTTTGTGAACGCGTCCTGCATGAACTTGCAGCTTTTTGTTCCTTTCTGGTAATCGTATCGTTAATTAGTCGCGTCAAGAGGGACACAAAGGCTGACTTTATGTGTATTTAAATGATGGCATAACTCTGTTATTTACTTCACCTGGTTCCCTCCCCCAATCCCAGACAGACCACAGAAGGAACACTATGACTGACTCCCAAGCTTTGATGATCCTGGCAAGATCCCCAGTCACACACGACTTTATCCAACACGTCGTCAACTGTACACTTCGAGTAATCAAGTGCAAGAAAGCCCACACACTTCCATCGCCTCCTTCATCTCCTTCTTGTAAGACTTCAACGCCAATACCATCCTTAATGACTTTTGTGTCAAGAATTGTGAGACACAGCAACGTCAACTCGGGCACACTGCTGGCAACACTAGTCTACTTGGAAAGAGTACAACAGAAGCTCCCTAAAGGATCTCAAGGTTTGCCTTGCACCCCGCATCGCATTTTCCTTGCCTGTCTCATCATCTCTTCCAAGTTTCTCAACGACAGCTCCCCGAAGAATGTCCATTGGACAAGTTTCACCGATGATCTTTTCAGTCTTGAAGACATCAATTCAATGGAGCACCAGCTGCTACTGCTACTTAATTGGGATGTTCGCATTTCTAAGACTGAGCTGGCTCATTCACTTCAACGATTTGTCGAGCCAATCAAGCTTGATCTCAGAGCTGCCCAGAGAAGCCGCCAATCGTTCTCCAAGAGTAAATCGAAGCATAGCAACATGTTTCACAGAATTACAACACCACCAATACAACCTCCTCCACTTTCCCCTTCAACACCCGCGGGTCTCCCTCACTGTGGAATGCATTCGAGATCATCTTCAACTTCATCTATCTCGTCTGCATCTTCGGTTTCCTCTTTTGGAGACTTGCCATTCTCCAATCCAGTCTATGTGATTTCTCCTACCACCACCAAGGCATGCATGGAACGGGATGAGAACGATCAACTTGGTCAGGAGTGGCTTTTCAACCAACACTATTTGCATTACAACTGACAGTGATTCGTTGGTCGAAGCAAAAAATTATTGATGGGCAAGGTTATAGGTTCAGGTTTACGGATACATGATAAATATTAGGGTTAGCTGGATTGTTGGGATATATGCAACAAAGAGATTACTACTCATGGTTATACCAGCCATTCACGTAGGTGCTTTGGTAGAGAAGAGTTCCAAGTTTCAGCTTTCTGCCCCTGGTATATACTAAGGAGAGCGTTCACACCCCTACATTGGACGTAACACCTAGACAGATTCCCTCGAAAGGCCAGTGAGAAGTAAATACATTTGGCCGCTTGCATTTAAATCGCCCATAATTAACTTTATATATGTTTTGGGGAGCAGTAGGCTCAGGCCTGAGGCGTGGCTTAAATGGGAGATGCGACGCATAACTAATAATATTTAATATTATTTGTATCGAGTAGGGTAACGATCGGGTAATGCCACTGTATTTGGGGTATGGGTACCGGCGAGGAACTAAGCGAGGAGATGTTCTTGGCGGTCTAAGTGCGGGAGACTTATTAGAGGGGACGCTGCCGCTGAATTATAAACTGAATATGTTAAGAAGGTGGACCATTTGTTGAACTAGTAATAGGACGATACTCGTGCATT
>JAJMKO010000113.1:0-22302 GCA_030569275.1 [Candida] sanyiensis | reverse complement strand
ACCAACTTCCACAAGTCAGCGACAGCGGCAGAGTCTGTGGACGCCCTGTTGCAATTGCTGAGATCACAGAAGACCGCCCCTGAGGACCCTGCCTGGATCTCGCTGACCTCAGAGGACGAGATCAAGCACCAGTGGGCCATCTTGCAATCCAAGAGCGACCGCTCAGCGTTGCGCCTGTTTGGCGTCCCTGTCGCCATCAAGGACAACATTGACGTGAAGGGCCTTGACACGACAGCGGCCTGCCCGGCGTTCCGCTACTCACCAGCGAAGGATTCCACCGTGGCCAAACTGCTGAAAGAAGAAGGCGCTATTGTGGTTGGCAAGACCAACCTCGACCAATTTGCAACTGGGCTCGTTGGCGTCAGATCTCCCTACGGCGCAGTGCCATCGGCATTCTCTGACAAGCACGTTGCCGGCGGCTCGTCGTCAGGTTCTGCCAGCGTCGTCTCGCGCGGTATCGTGCCTGTGGCACTGACTACGGATACGGCAGGTTCCGGCCGTGTCCCTGCCATGCTCAACAACCTCGTTGGAGTCAAACCCTCGTTGGGACTTTTCTCCTGCGCCGGAGTCGTGCCCGCTTGCAAGTCCCTTGACTGCGTTGGTGCATTCACGCTGAACCTCAGCGACGCGCAGCTCGTTTCTGAGATCCTGGCCCAACCGGACTTCGACCAGTACGAATACTCGCGTGCCTTGCCTGCCAACCCACTGAGCTCGTTTGGCCACCAACCAACCATCGCCATCCCTGAGACGCTGGCTTGGTACGGCGAGACTGAGAACCCAAAGTTGTACAACGAGGCCATTGACTCGCTGAAACAGATGGGTGCCCACATTGTCAAGCTTGACTTTACCGATTTGCTCGACCTGGCCAAATGTCTATACGAAGGTGCATGGGTTGCTGAGAGATACGAGGCCACAAGAGACTTCTTGGCAACGAACCCTGACCCAGCCGCACTCGACCCAACCGTCTTCAAGATCATCAACACGGCCAAGAACTTTGACGCTGCCGACGTGTTCAAGTTTGAGTACAAGAGACAACGCATCTTGCAAAGGGTCCGCAAATTACTCAAAGGCATCGACGTGTTGGCAGTGCCAACGGCCCCATTGAACCCTACTTTGGAAGACCTCGAGAGGGAACCTATCCTTGTCAACTCGTACCAGGGAACTTGGACAAACTTTGTCAACTTGGCGGACATGGCAGCCCTCGCAATTCCTGCAGGTTTCAGACCTGATGGCCTGCCTTTTGGTATCACCTTGATTGGCGACAAGTTCACCGACGCGGCCCTCTTGGAGCTAGGCTCACGTTTCATCAAGAATAACTTTCCCCAAACAAGAAGACTCGGCCACACAGACAAGACCGTTGCCTCGGACTCTGATGCAGACTCTGTCCACCCACCGGCACCAACGCCATCGGCATCGATCAAGCTCGCCGTCGTTGGCGCACATTTGTCAGGACTTCCATTGCACTGGCAGCTCGAAAAGGTCAATGCCTCGTTCATCAAGGCCACCACCACGTCCCAGAACTACAGACTCTACGCCCTGCCTAAAGTTGGACCGGTTGCGAAGCCGGGGCTCCGCCGTGTTGCCGAGGCCGGGTCAAAGATTGCATTGGAGGTGTACTCCGTGCCAAAGGATAATTTTGGTGACTTCATTGCTATGGTGCCCGAACCATTGGGAATCGGCTCAGTTGAACTGGAGGATGGCGAGTGGGTCAAGTCCTTTATCTGCGAGGAGTTTGGATACACCCAGCAGGGCACGACCGACATCACCTCGTTCGGTGGCTGGAGGGCCTACATGGCATCCACAACGAAGGCCGCTGCTGAGAAGCCTTTCAACACGGTGCTCGTCGCAAACAGAGGTGAGATCGCTGTCAGAATCATCAAGACTTTGAAGAAGCTGGGCATCAGATCAGTCGCTGTCTACTCGGACCCGGATAAATACTCTGAACACGTGCTTTCTGCCGACGCGGCCTTCCCATTGCACGGTTCATCTGCTGCTGAAACCTACATCAACGTTGAGAAGGTTATTACCGCAGCAAAGGAGTCTGGTGCTGAAGCTGTCATCCCAGGTTACGGCTTCCTGTCTGAGAATGCAGACTTTGCTGACCGCGTCGAGCGTGAAGGCCTTGTCTGGGTTGGTCCAACGGGTGATTCCATCAGAAAGCTCGGTTTGAAGCACTCTGCCAGAGAGATTGCCGAGAAGGCTGGTGTCCCATTGGTCCCAGGCTCTGGTTTGATTGACAACGTCAACGAGGCCATTGAGTTTGCCAAGAAGCTCGGCTTGTCCAACGACCCAGAAACTTCCGTCAAGGTGATGCTCAAGTCCACTGCCGGTGGTGGTGGTATTGGTTTGCAGAAGGTTGACTTGCTGGACGACTTGCCAAAAGTGTTTGAGACCGTTAAGCACCAAGGTGAGGCTTACTTTGGTGACTCTGGTGTCTTCCTCGAGCGCTTTGTCGAGAATGCCCGTCACGTTGAGATCCAACTGTTTGGTGATGGCCATGGCAATGCCATCGCCGTTGGCGAGAGAGATTGTTCGTTGCAACGTCGTAACCAGAAGATCGTAGAGGAGAGCCCTGCGCCCAACCTCCCTGAAGCTACACGTCAGGCTATGAGACGTGCCTCTGAACAGCTCGGTGCATCCATGAATTACAGATGTGCCGGCACTGTTGAGTTCATTTATGAGGAGAAGCGCGACGAGTTCTTCTTCCTTGAGGTCAACGCCCGTTTGCAAGTGGAACACCCAGTCACTGAGGCCTGTACAGGTTTGGACTTGGTTGAATGGATGCTCAAGATCGCTGCTGACCAGGCCCCAGACTTCAAGTCCCAGAATGTCGAGCCTCAAGGTGCCTCCATGGAGGCCAGACTGTACGCTGAGAACCCAGTCAAGGGATTCAGACCATCCCCAGGCCAATTGACCGACGTTGTCTTCCCAGAATGGGCTCGTGTCGACACATGGGTTCAAAAAGGTACCACTGTCTCCGCTGAGTATGACCCAACCTTGGCCAAGATCATTGTCCACGGTAAGGATCGTGCTGATGCTTTGAGATTGTTGAACAAGGCCCTGGACGAGACGACTGTCTACGGTGTTGTCACCAACATTGACTACTTGAGATCTGTGGCCTCTTCCCAGATGTTCCAAGAGGCCAAGATGCACACCAAGATCTTGGACACCTACAAGTACACTCCTAACGCGATTGAGATCCTCAAGGCTGGATCCTACACCACTGTCCAGGATTACCCAGGAAGAACAGGCTACTGGAGAATCGGTGTTCCTCCTTCTGGTGCAATGGATACCTTCTCCTTCAGATTGGCCAATAGGATTGTTGGAAATGACAAGCGGGCCCCAGCTTTAGAGCTAACTATCAACGGTCCATCTATCCTCTTCCACACCGACTCCGTTGTTTGCGTGACTGGTGGTGAGGTTGAAGTCACTGTTAACGACGTTGCTGCAAAGCAATGGGAGCCAATCTACATCAGGGCTGGTGACAAGTTGGATGTTGGTAAGATCACCAAGGGCATCAGAGCTTATCTTGCCATCAGAGGCGGCATTGACGTCTCTGAGTACCTCGGCTCCAGATCCACTTTTGCCCTCGGTAACATGGGTGGTTACAACGGCAGAGTCTTGAAGCTTGGTGATGTCTTGTTCTTGGGTCAACCAGAGCTTCCATCCAACACCTTACCAGCCCCAGTGTCCGAGCCTGTTTTCTTGCCAAAGGAGCTCGTCCCAACCTATGAGACCAAGGAGTGGACTGTTGGTGTCACTTGTGGTCCCCATGGCTCCCCTGACTTCTTCAAGGAGGAGTACGTCCAAGAGTTCTTTTCTGAGCAATGGAAGGTTCACTACAACTCGAACAGATTTGGTGTCCGTTTGATTGGTCCTAAGCCTAAGTGGGCCAGATTGGACGGTGGTGAAGGTGGTCTCCACCCTTCGAACCAACACGACTACGTCTATTCGCTTGGCGCCATCAACTTTACCGGTGATGAGCCTGTCATCTTGACGTGTGATGGTCCTTCTCTTGGTGGCTTCGTTTGCCAGGCTGTTGTTGCTGATGCCGAGATGTGGAAGATTGGCCAGGTCAAGCCTGGTGATTTGATCAAGTTTGTTCCCATCTCATATGAGTATGCTCGTGCTTTGAAGGTGCAACAGGACAAGACTATTGAAGAGTTTGATGGAGTCTACCCATATCTTGTCCCAAGTTCTGAGTTGGTGCTTGCCAAGCCACAGAACCCAGTCCTTGCCACTTTGGAACAGACCAAGTCCAACCCAAGAGTCATCTATCGTCAAGCAGGTGACCGTTATATTCTTGTTGAGTACGGTGAATTGAAGATGGACTTGAACTTGTCCTACAGAGTTCATCGCTTGATTGAGCTTGTTGAGATCCATCAGACTGTTGGTATTGTTGAGATGTCGCAAGGTGTCAGATCCGTTCTCGTCGAGTTTGACGGTTACAAGACCACCCAAGAGCAACTTATTAGTACTTTGATTGCCTATGAGCGCGAGATTCTGTTTGAGAACAAGTGGAAGATCAAGTCCAAGGTGTTCAAACTACCGATGGCTTTTGAGGACAAGAAGACGTTGGATGCTGTGACTCGTTACCAAGAGACTATCAGATCTGAGGCACCATGGTTGCCAAACAACGTTGACTTCATTGCAGACGTGAATGACATCAAGCGTGAGCAAGTTCAGGATATGCTATACACTGCCAGATTCCTTGTTTTGGGTCTCGGTGATGTCTTCCTCGGTGCGCCATGTGCCACCCCATTGGATCCAAGACACAGACTACTTGGTACCAAGTACAACCCATCGAGAACCTACACTCCTAATGGTACTGTTGGAATTGGTGGTATGTACATGTGCATCTACGCGATGGACTCGCCTGGTGGTTACCAATTGGTTGGCAGAACGATTCCAATTTGGGACAAGTTGAAGCTAGGTGAGCACTCTACCGAGCAGCCTTGGTTGTTGACTCCATTCGACCAAGTGGAATTCTACCCTGTTTCTGAGGAGGAGATTGACAAGTTCACTGATGATGCCAACAATGGTCATTTCAAAGTTGATGTCGTTGACTCTGTCTTTGACCACGAGGAGTACCTGAGATGGATCGAGAAGAACCGCGAGTCCATTGAGGAGTTTGAGAACAAGAAGAATGGTGAGAAGGCTGCTGAGTTTGCCAAGTTGATCCAGGTTGCCAACGATGACCTGGAGAAGAGCGGTGCCAAAACGCAGGAGGAGGAGACCTTTCCGGAGGGTGCCGAGCTTGTCTACTCTGAGTACAATGGTAGATTCTGGAAGCCATTGGTGCAAGTCGGTGACGTTGTCACCAAGGGCCAAGGTCTGGTTATTGTTGAGGCCATGAAGACCGAGATGGTTGTTAATGCTTCAAGAGACGGTGTGGTGATCAAGGTTGTACATGTCAACGGTGACATGGTTGATGCTGGCGATTTGGTTGTTGTTATCCAGTAAATTGTGTTTTTTTTTGCCCTTTCAGTTCTGCGAATAGCTCTTTGGTATTGCCAACATTTTTCTGTTATTTAGCCTATTTAATCAAGTGTAATTTTAAATCAATACCTGTCGTAGGTGGGCCCCCCTTTTTTTTTTTTTTTTTTTTTTTGGGACATGGGGCTCGCGCGCGGGGTTCATCGAATTTGACACCAAACGGGGTTATGAGCGCGCTTTTTTTCCTTTTATCGCCAAGTGGGCAGTGGGGAGACATTGTAACGTCCCTCACCACCACATTTTACGGCTTTCCAGTCCAAATGCTGCTCTCTGTCATTGGCCTGCTTGTGCTTATACAGTTAAACACTGTACTTAGTGCAGGAATCGCCATCCATGACACCGTTGTTGGCCGTACTCGCCATTTGTTCCCATCCGAGATCCAAGGCGATGAGCTTTTGCCATTCGTCTTAGCAGGGGCTTTCTTCCCGGACGCCTTTTACCAGTGCTCCGTGTGGGCCAATGCGAGCGAGGAAGCACACTGGCCACCGTTTCTACATGCTGCCGTGCGGTACCACAATTTGCTCGCTGGCGATACGACAATACAACGGCAGCAAGTGGTTCAATTCAAGGCATTTTTGTATGGCCTCTTCACTCATCAAGTGGTTGATGCTGCCTGGCATTCTTTGGCGATGAATGAAGGCCTGATGGAAGTGATTGCTTCAACCGAGTTTGGTGGGTCTTTTGACAGGGCACACTCGTTCCTCGACACTGCTGGCGATTTCCTGCAGTTGTACAAGGCTGCCAACACCGATTTTTACCTGACGCAATGGGAATTGCCCAGCGTTCAGTTCTTGGTGGACTTGTTTGCGCAGCAGGGGTTTGGAATCACAGAGCTCGAATTCAGAAGCTGCTTGGCTGTTGGACAAGCTGGCATTGTCGGAGAAGTCACCGTGAGCGACCCGTCTGGCAGGTATACTTTGCAACAATCGCCAGTGCTTCCCTCATATTTGGAGGACTACTTTATCGGTGGATTGAGGGACGTTTCCAAATCCGTTGAGAGATGTCTCCCGCGTCTGGGCTCCTGGTTTGAAGGTGATGACCGGGACTACGATTGGAATTTGTGTGGCTCAATCTTGAGACCAAAAGGTATGATGGCAGGTTTGAACGTGAGTGCGCCCAAAGAAAAAAGTGTCGTTATCAGTCCCTACGCTCCGTTGACGCAATTCGGACATGCATTGGCAGTGGGCAACTTCTTCGACGAGCCCTCTCTTGCCGTCTCGGACATTGACCAAGATGGCTCTGTCTATTTGTTCCCCTTGAGTGAGTTTATTGCCTCCTCGGGCACCAAGGAAGCACTAAAATGTGATCTTCCACCAACACCATTCGACAATAACTTTGAGTACACTGCAAGACTCGGGTCTGCGTTATCAGCAATTAAGATCTTTGATAAAGACATGCTCGTTGTCGCAGAGCCCGGTTCCTCACGGATCTTTGTCTACTTCCGGCAACGAGTTGTCCTGACCATTTATAATACCCACACATCTACCCGATATGGCTTTGGTGGGCACAAGGAGCAATTCACAGTCATTGAACGCATCGCCAGTGCCAAATTTGACGGTATTATCGTCGCGTCACCGTTTGATGACGCCACGGGGCACCAATCAGGAATCGTGCGTCTACTGTCGAGCTCAAGGATTCAAGAGCTGATTGTCGCAGGTGTCATGCGAGTGGATATCGATGCAGTCACAGCAAAATCACTAACTTTGGACCAAAATCACACGCAAGAGCAAGGGTACGAACAATTTGGCACTGCAGTGGCCAGCACTTCGTCCCAACTCCTCATCAGCTCGCGAGGACTTGGTGCCGTGTTTGTCTATGACCTCGATACTTTTGAGCTGCAACAGATCGTCACGCAGCAGGAGATGATTTACAGGGGCAAAGCAACGAGACAGACCTCGCAACAGTCACGACTGTTTGGCGAATGGATCAAGACCGGGAGATACCATGGCACCGATTATGTTGTTGTCTCATCCGCGGCGTATGGCAACGGGATGCCTGGTGGTGTCTTTCTCTATGTCGTCGGAGAGCGGGGATCCCTATCATTCCGTGGAGTCATCTCGATTCAAAACACCTTGGGCTGGTACTCATATTCCCAATTCGGTGCAGCAGCTGTCATTGATGATCTTCATGATGCTATTTACATCTCTGCCCCGATGTATAGAGGCCACGGTGCTATCTTCAGTGTCAAATTGGGTGATGTGCTGGACCGGTCATTGGGTCTCGCTTTGGATGAGACTCTGCTTGTGCTGGAGGGCGCTGCGAGGTCTTCTTTTTACGCCACCAATGTGATCATTGAAGGCACTGGGTTCGCAACCAAGGCAGGGAAAGGTTACACCGGTCTCGGGGAACAACTTGCCTTCATCAACGGGACCCTCATTGTTTCTGAGGAGTTTTACGGGTTTGATGAGATGCTGGACAAGGCAAAGTACCTGACTGGCCGTGTCTCCATTTACGATATGACGAATTAAACGAAGGAAACGTGTATGGTACACTTCTTTTTCCCCCCCTCGGACTATGTACATGTGTTAGTTGAGGTTGTTGCTCGCAAGAAACTCCTCATGCTGTCTTCTCTTCTCTTCCAACTTGGCCCTTTTCTCGGCCTCTCTCTGCTGCTGTTTGACTTGTCGCTCGAGCTTCTTGTCATTCTGTTTGGACTTTTTGCCCTCGACATCGTCGGCTCTCTTGACCACCGGTTTGACAGTGATCAGGACACGGTTCTCGAGCGAGCCTTCCACAGAGTATGGATCTGCGCCAATGAGCGACCTGATGCAATCGAGCACTTTGGTTCTTCTGATCTTCTCCAGGTCGCTGAGCTCATTCCTGCGCGGATTCTCGGGGTCCTCCTCCGCAATCTCAAACTCGAGGTCAAACCTCGACAACGCATCCTTGGCATCGAGAAGCAGAACCACTTTCTGCCCGCTCTTGATATGCGACTGGATCTCATTACGCTTCTGGTTCTGCAAATCGTGCTCGCTGATCTCCCAGCTCACTTTGATGAACTTGACACCGGCATCCCTCTTCTTCTCCCTGGTGCGGCCAAACAGCTTGGATTTCTGGCGGGCCAACGCCTCTTTGAACTCCTTGAAGCATTCTGCCTTGCCCATCACTTTCAAGAATGGGATCGGTGCATGCACGTCCCCGTTGCTTTCTTGCACGTTGACAATGTCAAATGCCTCGCCCGGTGCCAACTGTTTGATGAACTTTGCCAATTTGATAGTCTTGACTCCCTTGCCGGTCAGATGCATCACGTTGAACTGAGGGTTGATCTCGTGGATCTCCTTGATCTTGGCAGTGAGGTATCCGGCCTCTAATTCGTGTGTTGTTGGCACCCCAGTCCATTCAAAAGTGTCCGGGTTATAAACCCCAGGACGGAGCAGATCTGTCGGATCGACCGGCGGTTTCTGTGGAGGTTTGTGCTGCGACTGGTATTGTGGTTTAGCTCTCTGGTGTTGTTTCTGCGGCTTCTGTGGGTGTCTGGGCTGGATTTTCTGTAAGGGAACCTTTGAAGATGGCGGGGCTTCAGTCGCTGCTGTCCTGTTGTTCGGTTTGCCCCGCCTGATATGCTCCATATACGGCGACATTTCCGAGGCGTCGATACCCAGCCTGGCAAACACGTTCGCTGGCCCCTTGCTCTTGAATCTCCTGGCGACGACGATAATGGCGCCTCCGCCTCCGCCTCTGGCCGTACGCGTTCCGAGTCTTGCCAGCATATCAGCACTGCCTAATTTCCTGTTATGTGGGAAGAAAGAGTTTATATTTTTTATTTTTTTTTGGGCCTCTGAGGCAGGGCCATCTCTCTGATAAACATCTTTATTAAGCCATGGATCCCTTCACGGCGAGAACACAGCAGCAACAGAAGCGAGTTTCGTTGAGAGCACCGGCCCCAGCGCCGAGCTCCACAACCCAGCAACTGCACCGGGCCATGTCGAACAACAGCCCGCGACAGAAGGTGGTGCTCCAGCCCGGCCACTCGCCACTCGACTGGGCCAGGCTCAACAGCAGCGGGACCAACTTGCGAGGAATCGGAGCCAGCGAGTTCCCAATGCGCGTGACGAAACAGCAGCTGCTACAGCACAAGAGCCAGGACGACTGTTGGACGGTACTGGCGGGCAAAGTGTACAATATCACTCCCTACGTGCATTTCCATCCCGGCGGGGTCGACGAGATGATGAAGTGTGCGGGCAAAGACGGTACCACGCTCTTCAACAAGTACCACGCATGGGTCAACTTCGAGAGAATGCTGGACAAGTGTCTGATTGGCTTCTACGTTGGCTAGACAAAAGAAAATTTAGAGGGGTGGTCATACACAATTTCAGGAAAAACAGACAAACGTTCTTCAGGCAGTCTTGGCCTTGAAAGCAGCGAGCTTGTCCTTGTAGACAGCCTTCTCCGCCTCGTACTCCTTCTTGTACTGCTCCTTCTGCGATGAGCCCAGCGCGTTCCATAGAGAGCCAATGTGCTTGCCAATCTCAGCAAACGACAGGCCCGGGTTCTGGGCGACAACCTCCTCTCTAATGTCGGCAACGTATCTGGCATACGCATTGGCTGGCCCCTTTGGAGGCAACTTGGTGGCCTTCTCGTTGTCGTAGCGGACGCGGTCCTTAGCGGCAGCTTCTGTGAACTTTTGCACCTCGGCCGGTGACAGCGCCTTCCAGGCGGCAGCGACAATGGCGCTACGGTCCTTGAATGGGACTGCAAGGAGCTCGTCTCTTTGGGTCTTGTAAATCTCGGAGCTGAAGGAGGCATAAGCGCTGACTGGGTTCTTGATTCCGGCCTTCTTGGTCTTGGTTGTTCTCTTCTTGTCCTCCTTGACAGCGGCGGCGCCAGGCTTTGCGGCGACGGCCTTCAAGGTGGAGGCACTGGTGGAGAACAAGGCCCTGTATGGGGAAACAACTGGACGGAAAACGGAGAGCATTGTGCAATCGACTCCAGGGGGTAGGGGGTGGGTAATTTAAGTGAATGGCAAGTTTGCTTTGTTTAGAGGGCAGGGAGAGCTTTTTTAGGTTTATTGTTTTGTTTTGTTTTTGTTTCAATTTAAGTCAGCTCCTCTTGATAACCAAAAGAGGAAATAAGACCTGTCACAAAAAAAAAAAAAAAAAAAAAGAGAAAAAGTTACGGGTAGTGTGAGCATTTGTACTCAAGGAAAAGCAAAAGCAAATATGATTCTATGAAGTACTAGAGGCTCAGATATCCAGGTCATAGAAAACATACCACTTCCGCCAAAGCCCCCCATTGCTCAGCCATGGCCCTAACCGTTGGGACAAGGAAAAGGAAAAAGGCAACCCCATCACGTGATGGTCACGTGCAGTGCCGGAAGCCTCGGTAATGTCGCGGGCGCGGGCTTCACAGCGCCTGTTGTGTTTTTGTCACGTGACCCGCACTCCTCCCGCCGCCAGCTGGCCCAGTTTTCGATCCGTCCCCCGCCCCCCGCCTCTTCGCGCGTGCGTTCAGTGCGAAAATTATTAGCGAGTGGGTTGATCGCCCCGAAGGCGTTCAGTTTAATGGCGCCGCCCTTTGTCGACCAGATCGCCCAGCTCATTTCAGAGAAGATCTCCGCTGCAGCCCAGTTCGGCCTCCCAACGCCACCGACAGCAACGCCACCGCCTCAGTTCGCCGCTGCTGCCCTCAGCTCCACACTGCCTGGCCTGCTCTCCGCCTACTACTCTACCCATTGGTCCTCGAAGCCACTGCCCGCGAGGATTCGTATGCTATTGCTGGCCTCTCTCGCACTCGTCTCTGTCTACGTCGTCTCCCCGAGCATCTCCCTCTACTTCCAGTCCCCTCAGCAACGACAGCGCATGTTCAACAGCCGCAGAAAGGACAAGTTCACCACTGGGCTCATCAACACCAGAAACGACTGCTTTGCAAACTCGTCGGTGCAGGCCTTCGCCTCGCTCGAAGGTCTCGATATATACCTCAACGAAGTGTTGAGTCAGCACAGCGAGCTCGAGAAACTGGCACTCGACGGCACGCCCAAGCTGCCCCTCCATCACGCACTCGCCGTCATTGTCGACCAGTTGCAAGAGACAATCACCACGTCAAAAGCGATATCCGTATGGCCTTTCCTCCAGGTCATTGAACGCATCTTCAACTCCAAGATCTCGACCAACCAGAACGACGCACACGAGCTCGTGCAACTGATCCTCGAAACGTTGGAGAATGAGAGTGCCAAGTTGAAGAAGTTTGTCAAGAGACACAATATGAGGCAGATATCATCGGTGCCCGAATTCCCCTTCAACGGTCTTGTCGCGGACCAATTGACCTGTCTCTCCTGCGGCAAATCTTCGACCCCGTCTTTCCACCCGTTCAGCGTGTTTTCACTACCAGTCCCAGACTCACCCCAGGCAAGACTGACAGACATGATCAAGAATGCAGAGTCTGAAACCATCACCGGTTACAATTGCATCCGTTGCAAGATCACGGCCATAATCAAGATTGAAGATTCGAGAACATTGACGCCGCCGATGCTACCTGAGCACGCACTTTGCATCGAACAGTTGAAGAAGCTTGACGCCGACAACATCCCCATCAACTTTGACCTGTCGCAACAGTTGGAAAATTTCATCAAGACTTATAAATACCTGTCCTTTGACGCTGGGAGGCTCCAATCCACAATTGTGAAGAAGACCTTGATTGTCAAGGCTCCAAAGCTCCTGACATTACACTTGTCGAGATCAGTGTTCACGGGGCAGTTCTTCACCCGTAACGGCTGTCGTGTCGAATTTGAGGAGGCCCTCACAATTGACATTGATGATGCGTTGGTGGAGACTTATGAGAGAAAGATTCTCGATGCAAAACTGGAAAAGAGGAAATCCAAGCTTGCCGCATCCATTGTTTCTGATGGGGATTCTGTTGCACAAGACGAGATTGGTGTCGATGACGGTGATGATGAGGACGAGGCCGTGGACGATATCGTTGGTTACGACGACGATAGAAACGAGCCCGAACAGTTGGCACGTATCCACTCCAAATTCTTGACGCACCACGATGAAATGTCTGAAAAAGCTGCCGACCATGATGAGGATATCCACCCTCGTTTCGACGAAACCATTGATGGTGCAGGTACATCGACCACGCAGTTTGAAAACCCAGGTGACTCTGACGAGGAGGAACACGAAGAAGCAGATTCTTTTGAAGAGGAGTCTTGTGCGGTCCTCAACAAGGACAATGTCAAGTACAGACTCAGAGCCATCATCAGGCACCAAGGCACGCACAATGCGGGCCACTACGAATGTTTCCGCCACAAGCCACACTTGGTCAAGGATGTTGCTGAGGACAAGGTTGTCAACCTTTCGCCATCCATCAGCATCCCACCTCCACAGCCGTGTGTCGAGAACCCACTTCCATCGCCGCCAAACAGTAATGGACCTGTCCTCCATCACCCGGCTCCCAAACCGGCAGCCACCACCTCTCCAACCACCCCGCTTGAAAACACAATGACCCCACCGCCAACCTCTTCCACCACCGAAGAGTTCAACTACGACACTGATGACTCCACTTCCTCCTTCTCCCGGTTCCGCAGCCGAATTGGCTCTTTTGTGGGCAGACGTTCATCGGTAGCCAACTCCAATGGCTCCCAATCCCGTCGCGGATCGCTCGTTGCTGGTGGGACTGCGTTTATGCAGGCAGGTACCCCATTGCCGGGCCAGGGTCTTGCCAATATCACAGAGTCAAGCACAACAGACATCAACTTCAAGCTTGGACAGTTCCATATCAATGGAGATGGCAACACGCCCGCGTCAACAACAGCCAGCAAGAGGCAGTACAAGAAGATCTCATCCGTGACCAAGTACCCTTACTGGAGAATCTCCGATACCCAAATTTCCGAGAACAGGGCCGATGATGTGCTGAGAGAAAAGGCTGGAGTTTATATGATCTACTACGAAAAGGTCTGAGAATTTCATAATAAAGAAGAAACAAATAAGAAGTCAGTATCTGTAGTGACTTTTGTACTTATGCGTGTGCGCCCTCCAATAAGAGCTCCAAGAGTCACGTGTGATTATGTCAGCAAACCAAATAGAGAACCTGAGACCTGAGAGACCGTAGCCATGACATGAGACATGATAGGCCCGCCCCCTAATTTCTGCTATCAGCCGGCACAACTGATGAGCAGGCTTGACTGTGACTACGAAGGTCAACCATTGATAGACGAGAAGGCTGATCGTTCCCTTGAGGCGGAAAACAACAAACGAACCTACAATGCGAGACCGCAAGTAATCGGGCTGCTCCTCACGTTGCTACTAGTGACCATTTGGGGGAACAACCTCGTGTTCCCACCAGCCCACTACCTCAAGTCATTGGGAGACTCCCATAACAAGTCAATGGAGGTGTTTGGGCTGGGACTGCCCGTTTTGCACTTGAACCGTGTCCATGAGGAAGTTTTGCTCCAACATACGTTTGGGAACTCGTGGGGCGTCCCTGCAGTGGCCATTTTCGCCCCGCCAAAGGACATTGAGTTCAACAGGGTCGTTCTCACGCTGAACACATCGGTGTCCGGTATCCAATACGATCGCGTGGCACATGTCTTTATCGATGACATCCCGGTCTGGAGAACGTCGACGCCAGAACCGGGTCATGACACAGTTCACAGCCATGTCTCGAAGGACATCTCGAAGTACCTGCCTTTATTCCAAAGAGATGAACTGGAGCTTGTCTTCCAACTGGACAACCTTCTCTCGGGCAAGCTGACAGGCTCTTTTGAGACGAGCGTGACCGTCACTTACTACAATGAAGACGTTGGTGACGACAACGACAACGAGCTTGCCACCATCTTTAGAGTCACCAACAAGCCATCTCACAAGGTGACACAACTCATTGAGCGCAAGCCTAACAGGACTCCCTTGATCTTTTTCCCAGACAAGTCGCTCTCTTTCAACGTGCCAAAGATTGCCCAGAACACGACCACTTTGAAGCTGGCCCTTTATGCCTCTGGAAACGCTGCCGAGGAGTTTTGGTACTCCAATGCGCTGGATGACTACAAGACGAGGTTTGCCAAATATGGCCACGAATTTCTGGGCCATGGTCCTGTCCGCGTTGTGAAGGTGTTCTTGAACGGAGTGCTTGCGAGCTGCTCTGCCCCTGAGCCAGTCATTTACGCTGGTGGCATCTCCCCGGCCCTTTGGAGGCCTGTCATTGGGATCAACGCGTTTGATATCAAGCCGTTGGAAATTGATCTGACTGCCTTCCTGCCAGACTTGTGGCACGGCAAAGGTGCGCAACTGACTGTTGAGATCACCAATGGTGAGGACGAAAGACCACATGTTGGAGAGAACTGGATCGTCAGTGCCAACTTGCTCCACTGGGAGTCTCCGAACGTTGAGAGCAGCTTTGGTGAGATTATCAGCAACGACAACTCCTCGTTCTACGGTGCATTCGGTTTGTCGACCGACACGTCCAACTTGTATCAAAGCGTGGTGGCAAATTTCACCACTGATCTCTGGAGCAATATCACCTTGAACTTGTTCAATGGTACCCAATTGCCCTTCAAGGTGCATACCTCTTCTGTCGCCAGATATTCCAACTACCAGCAGTACAGTGCCTTTGGTGACAATCAGTTTGTGTCGTCCTTGATCTCCACCGCTTACAAGTCCACCGTGTTCCTGAACGGGGACAATATTGTCAACTCTTTGAAGTCTGTCAAGGTTCATCCGCAGGTTATTTCGCTTGCCTCGGGTCCAATCAGCGAAAGAAATGTCACTTTTGACACAAATGTCACGACCATCTACGGAGCCACCATCGCGTTGAACGACAAGGAGGTGTACATCCTTGAGAGCGTTCACAAGGGCAGTTCAACTTACACTTTGGCTCCAACTGGCAACTTTGGATTCGGCTCTGCGTCCCAGAACTTTGTTGCACATTTGAAGCCTCCTTTCCCACACATCAAGGTTGACGAGCTGGTTGAGGCTGTTAATGGTACCGTTACCAAACGTGAGTCGGGTGACTTGGATGATGGCGATGTTGCTGTTTTCAACAAGGATTTGATTGATGACAAGTTTGAAGCGTTGTTGAACCATTTGACCGTGCTGAGAGAGAATGGTGACGTTGATGGTGCCCTTGTTTCCCGCTTCCTGAGGGATGTTGACGCCAACGACCGTGCCTTTAAGAGCAGACCTTCACAGCTGGTCGCAGAGGGTGCTGACAGAATGACTATAAACATTGGAAGACATTTATGATAAATTAGGAATACTCTATGTTTGTTCAAGTAGGATGTGCCATCGCCAGGAAAAAAAAAAAAAAAAAAAAAAAACGTACAGTACGCCTTTACCATCGCAAACACATTTCTCCACCAACAATGCATCTTGCCACGGTCAGCACACTCCCGACACTCTTCTCAGTGTCAATTACGGCCTACGCCATCCACTGCCACTTCCGGAACTACCGTCGGCCGCAACAGCAGCGCCTGATTGTCCGCATTTTGCTCGTGGTGCCGATCTACGCGCTCGTCTGCTACGCGTCGTTGCAATGGCCCATCTCTGCCCATTTCATCGAACCCTTCCGCGAGATCTACGAGGCCTTTGTGATTTACACTTTTTTCTCCTTGCTGACGGACCTCTTAGGCGGGGAGAGAAACATTGTTGTGATGGCCTCAGGGCGTGCCCCAGTGGCTCACCCATGGCCAATGAACCTGCTTCTCAGGCCAGTCGACATCAGCGACCCGCACGACTTGCTCTGGATCAAGCGGGGCATCCTCCAGTACGTGTGGCTCAAGCCTTTCATCTGCGTGTCGATGGCTGTCGCCAATTTGGTCGGCTGGGATGCGATCACCGTCTGGGTCAACATTGGCTACAATTGCAGCGTCAGCCTGTCCTTGTATCAGTTGGCCATCTTCTGGAAGTGTCTATACGGTGACCTCGCGCAGTTCAATCCTTGGGGCAAATTCCTCTGCGTCAAATTGATCATCTTTGCCAGCTATTGGCAAGGCCTGTTGATCTCGATTCTGCGACACTTTGACCTCTTTGTCCTCTCTGGCGATGCCATTCAGAACTTTGTCATGTCGATTGAGTTGATTGCCTTTGGCATTGGCCATTACTACGCCTTCTCCCACAAGGAATACGTGGCCAGCGTGCTCCCGGGTTGTGGTAGGCTCCCATACTCGCTGGCGATGAGGGACCCCTTCGGTTACGAGGACCTGGTTTATGACTTCAAGAAGGTTTGGCTTGGCGAAGGGTACGATTATAGAAAGTTTGACTCGGTGGAGGCCATCATTGCCCACCCAGAGTCGAGCTCGCGGATGAAGCGGTTCAACCAGGGTTTCAGGGTGAGCAAAGAGAGGGGAAGATACTGGCTCAAGCAAGGCGGCCCTGTCAACCAGCATACGCCCCTGTTGAGATCCGATTCAATCAACTCAAGATCGTCGATGATTCCTAACTATGCGAGATCGGTGGTCAGTTATGGGATGCCAGACAGCAAGTCCGCTAACTACATTTCTCCGACTGATTCCAGTGCATTCCATGTTTACCTCGAGGAAGAGGATGAGATCTTGCGTCTGTTGGAGGAGTATGTGTTTGACGTTGCTGAGTTTGACAGGGCCAAAAGAGAACGGCCGTTTGGGGATGTCAACTCCCCTGTGGTCTTTGAAGGGGAAGAACACAGCCATTCGAGACCGATGGAGAGAATGAGAAGAGAAGTTTGGGCCAGGCATGACGAGATTGTTTAACGAAGTGAATGAACTGCATTTTCCTAGAGCTTTGAGGGTGTAGTGTTTACAACTGGTCTCCCAGTATCAAAGGATCTAAATTGTTGAAGATTTAAAAGAGAAAGACCATCTCACAACTTGTAAACACTCTTATTGACCTTGTTGTCAGCCAATGGGATGCTCAACGCTGGGTTCTTCTCGAAGAACGAGGATGGCGAGACCAAGAACTGCATAAAGTCGGAGGACATGACCGGGAATTGCTCGGTGGCAGGTGGATGGGTCAAGGCCAAAGTTGGCCAGACCACGACGTCAGTGTCTCTGATATCGTCGGTGCCATCGGCGGAGATGGCCAAACCGGTGTCTTCGGTGGACTGGTTGGTGAACTCACCAGCAGCGTACAAGTCGTCGTCTTTGTACTTTGTAGCCCAGAATTGTTTGGTGGCAAAAGTGGCTCTTCTGACGTTTGACGACTTGTGGTTGGCCAGGATCATTTGACGGGCAGGCATCTCGAATTTGTACGCAACAGGGGCTTCAGTGATCGGGTTGATGGAATGCTCGTTGATAACCTTATAGGTTCTGTTGGTGAATGGGGATTGCTCAATGTGACCCGACTTGTTGAGGATGGTTCTTTTGGAAACGTATCCGACGTTGAACTTGTTGAGGTCGCTCTCCTCCATTGGCACATAGTCATCGTAGACAACTGTGTTCTTGTCGCCGTCCAATCTTGCGTCGAATCTGAAAGACAACAAGTGCTGATGGTAGGCAGCCATGACCCCCGGACCAACTTTGGTGCCCCACTTGACCTGAATATTGTCGTCGAATGGCATTGTCGACAGGATTCCAGTGGCCCTGACCTGGACAGTGATGGCCCCGACCTGGTCAAAGACGAAGTTGATAATGTACTCGTAGTTGCCGACAGTGGCGATCGTCTGCACCACGAGCTCTCTTCTTCTGGTGACGACGGAGTGGCCGTTTCTGTAGTTGACGTGCTTGAACAGGATGCCGTAGTCCTGCTCGTGGATGCAGACGGTGTTTCTCAAGGTGACAACGTCGGCGTTCTCGTTGACCCGCAGCGTGTTGAGGTACTTGATGACACCAAGACAGTCGCAGCCGAGATCCAGCTGGTTGGCGTTGACACCGAAGCCGCAGTCACCGAGATCGAAAGCCTGCTTTCTGTGGTAAGGGGCTCTTGGGTCGCCGTAGGGCACAGTCATCTCGTTGAGGGCAATTCTGTAGAACAAGGACCTGTTTTGGAACCAAACGTCGTACAGCACGACACCTTCGCGGGCGTTGGTGGCGACCCTGAACTGCCAGCCCTGCCATTCCAACTTGCCGGAGCCGTTGATATCGAAAGAGGTGCCTTCTGGCTGACGGATGATCAGTGGCTTCAAGTCGTCTCTCTGCTGGATACCGTGCAGCTCCGGGTGGTACTCGACCGGGTCAAAGTTCTCCCACTTCGTCGTCGCCTCAAGCGCGCTGTCGACGCCTGAAGGCAAGTAATCCATTCTGACAAACTCCCTCGACAAAAGCTTGAAGACTGGGGAGAACTTGAGCGGAATTGAGTAGTGGTTTGCGTCTGGGTGGTTCCTCTTGAGGTAGACGTAGCACTGGATCATCGGCTCGTCGGTCTTGAGCTCGTCGTCGGTGCCGTACATCCACGGGTCAATGGCGACGACCCAGTTGCCGTCGCGTGGCAGCTCGAGTTTGGCAATCTCCTCCTGGACAGCCGGGTGCGCGTGTGCCACGTCTTCGATGGCCTTCAAGTCGTCTGGCAACAGCGGGCCCGCGGCGATGTTGTCGACCGCGGTGTTGACAACGACATGGCCAAAGGTGACGTTGAGAATGGCCTTGTACAAGGGCATCTTGGAGTCGAGGTAGTAATAGGCATAGGTGCGACGTGGGATGGCTGGGAGCTCTTTGGCACCGGCTCTCTCCAATTCCAAGTAGTTCAGCATGTCCTGCTTTGGTGGGTCCAGTCTGTCCAGCTGCGTGAAGTGGACCTTCTTGCCCTTGGCCAAGGTCTTGACCAGTCTGGCAGTGGTGGCAATCTCTGCAGGTGTGATGGAGTCGAATGGGTGGGGCATGCTGTGTTTGTTGGGGGAAAAAACAAAAAGAGTTCCCCATTCAAAGGTCGAATCATCCTTGTCTTTTATACAGTTTTGAAAGTCCAGGGCCTGTCAGATAAGGTTCGCTTGTCCCGATCGGGAAATGCGCGTTTTTCCGCCCTTCGGTGACAGTTTGCTGCCCAAAACGGACAGGCGAAAAAAAAAAAAAAAAAAAAAAAAAAAAAAGTTGGTGCTCAAAAGGGCAAAAGGCCGAGGGGGGGCGGGGAGGAGGTTCTCCTCCAAATACAACGAAGTTCTATCGCATTTTTATCATTGAAGAGCGATTCTGGGCTCATTCTCTGCCGTCGTCTACCCAATGTCTAGCAATGCTCAAGTAAGTAGTATTAAATCCCGGCCCGTGTGGCCATATACTCTCAGTGATGCTTCCGGTTCATTAAAAGCCCGCCCGCCCCCTGGCCCCATCCAGAGATGATTCAGATTCAAACGCTGTGTCGAAGTAGGGTGGGGAAGGCATGGGGGCAAGTCCTAGTCAAAGAAGTCGTCGTCGTCGTCGCTGACGACATTCTTCCTGCTGAAGACAATCTTGGTCTCGTTCCTCTTGGCCTCGTCGCGCGCCACGCCATCGAGGATCTCGACAATGTCGTCCTCGCTCAGTTTGCGTCTGACTTGGCCGCTCTGCGCGAGGCGGACAATGTACTGCTCCACTGCGCGCGCGCGGTCCGATCTGACCAAGTTGACCCTGTTCAAACGGGCGCGCGCCTCGGGCTCGAGCAATCTGTCGAGGAGGGCGTTCAACGAGTCGTCAGCGGCGCCGGGCGCGCCTGACGCGCCTGATGCGCCGCCGTGCTGTGGTGAAGAGCCGGCGGCTGACTGGCCGGCGCTCTTGGCCTGCAGCTCTTGTAGTCTGGCAGCTCTGATGGCGGCAAGCTCTGCGTCCTCCATTGGCAATATAAAACCACTCACATCCAAGATCGCGCGCTTGCCAAAAAACGCTCGCTAAAAAACATTTTTTTGGCTGGGGGACGCTGGGTTGTGTTGTCACGTGATTAGCTCCTGTCCTAGTTTTTAAAGGTGTGCCCGGCCTGTTTTCGACTCGTTTGTCTGCGCCTGTGGCCAGACTGGACCCCCGGCGCCCCGTCAAAGTCTGTACTGACCTGCCCACAAAAGAGAGCCCTCGGTTCGAAACTCGCAGGTGGGAAATTCGGTGGAACGCACTGCCCTTTTAGGAAAAAAAAAATCACATTTTCCTTCTCTTGAGAGAATTCCAGGCGGGAAACCGCGTGGGCGCGGCCATCAGAAAAGCTGTTCCTCCGGGAACATTGGGAGGCTGCGCGGGCAGTTGGCTTTTCCTCTTACAAAGGGGAAAGGCTCTGTTGAGTGCAATGTACAGACTTTCCAAGGTCCGTTTTCGCGGGCCCTGGTTTGAACCCGATACCGATCATTTTGGTGGGGCGTTTTTTTTTTTATTTTTTTATTTATTTATTTCTATTTCCTTGTTCATGTTTTTGTTGATTTTGATTTGACGGCAAAGTAAAACCAATGATTCTCAACAGCATCCGACGCATCTTCTCGTCGTTCCGTACGGAGGAGGAGGAAAGAGAGTACTCGCGCAAGGCTTTCTTCGGTCTACTGGGCTTCCTCGGCTCCTGCGTCCTGTTCTCCTTCGTCGCACAGAAGCTGGCGCAGCACCCGCGCCAGCTCATCGCCAGCGCCCAGGCACTCAGCGGGAGACCGTGAAAAAGGAGGGGGGAGAGAGAGAGGACAGATCCCACACAGGCCTCGCTTTGGCCAGCAGCAGACTCTACACCACAACTCCAGAAGAAGCAAATACATCATTAATCATCGTCATCAAAAAAAAAAAAAAAAAAAAAAAAAAAACAGTATGTACACGTCTCTAAAATCACACATCAAAAAGGGGTGTTTGTGTGTTTGTGTGTCGTTCATTAGTCGAGCAGAAAGTGCTTCGCCATCTCGTACGAGGTCCAGGAAATGGCAGTTGCTGGCACATTGGCCACGACTCTTGGCTTGACGCCGCGCCAGAATCCCTTCCAGCCATAGAGTGCCTTGATGGTCTGCGCAGCCTTGAACAGGGTGTTGGCGTTTCTCACCTGTGGATTGCTCGACTCGCCCCTGATTTGGAGCAGGGTCTTGATGCAGTCGAGCGGCGTGGTTATGGCGGCGCAAGTGGCGCCGGACAGGCCACCGCAGAGGCAGTGGATGATCGGGTCGTACGCGTTGGCCGGGTTGAGCAGCTTGGCCGAGGTCTCGTAAATGACAAAGTTGAACGCGGCGAACGGCACATTCATGCTGAGTGTCGTTGGGTACGAGTAGTAGAAGCTCCTCAACCCTTCCGTCTTGTACATGTGCCTGGCGAGGCCCACCATGTGCAGCCTTGTCGAGCCGAGCTGCATTCTCTGCTTCAGCGTGTCGAACGGGTTCATCAGGGCGTCGGCGACAATGGTGGCCGACGCGCCAGCAATCGCCGTCTTGGCCGTGTTGAAGCGGTCCCTGTCGTCCTCGGCGATGAGGTGTCGCTTGACAAACTCGTAAGTGGCAAAGTACACGGCGTGGGCAGGGCCCGCGCCCAGCACCATCGAGTTGAGCCCTTTGAACAAGGCCATCGAGCCCTCTGTCGCCGAGATTTTGGTGACGGCGTTGAGGATGCCGCTGTACGTGTTGGCGGCGCTGGTGTTGACGCTGACGGACTGCATTCTCGTCTTGATGGCGTCGACGGGGAACATGATTGAGTGCTCCATGATGCCGGCAAAGGCGCCCGCGAGCAGCTGGGCGCCCATCGTCGCCGACTCAGGCAGCGCCTCGTAGTCAATCTCGATTGAGTCGTGGCCGAGTTGGGCGTGCTGGTGCTGGTGCTGTGGTGGCAGTTGCTGTTGCTGGGGCTGGGGCTGGGGAGGCGAGGACATGGCTGGCGTCAGAGGCGTCTGTGGCGTGTCTGTCGTGGGCATGAAGGTGGGAGGGAGGGGAGGGGAGGGCAACTTATGATGGTCGTGCACTTGGAGTGAAATTGGCTCCTGCTGAGAGGAAGGCGGGACGGCGTATGGCGAGCGGTTTCAGAAAGAAAGAAAAAAAAAAGTGTGCAAGGGGGAG